>SJYC01044842.1:0-32878 GCA_006408675.1 Madoqua kirkii | reverse complement strand
AAAAAATAAAGTCTGACACTGTTTCCACTGTTTCTCCATCTATTTCCCACGAAATGATGGGACCAGATCCCATGATCTTTGTTTTCTGAATGTTGAGCTTTAGGCCAACTTTTTCACTCTCCTCTTTCACTTTCATCAAGAGGCTCTTTAGTTCTTCTTCACTTTCCACCATAACTATGGTGTCATCTGCATATCTGAGGTTATTGAAATTTCTCCTGGCAATCTTGATTTTAGCTTGTGCTTCATCCAGCCCTGCATTTCTCATGATGTACTCTGCATAGAAGTTAAATAAGCAGGGTGACAATTTACAGCCTTGATGTACTATTTGGAAACAGTCTGTTGTTCCATGTCCAATTCTAACTGTTGCTTCTTGACCTGCATACAGATTTCTCAGGAGGCACATAAGTTGTCTGGTATTCCCATCTCTTTAAGAATTTTCCATAGTTTGTTGAGACCCACACAGTCAAAGACTTGGCATGCTCAATAAAGACAGAAGTAGATGTTTTTTGGGGAACTCTCTTGCTTTTTCAGTGATCTAACGGATGATGGGCTTCCCTCATAGCTCAGTTGGTAAGAATCTGCCTGCAGTGCAGGAGACGCAGGTTCAATTCCTGGGTCAAGAAGATCCCCTGGAGAAGGAAATGGCAACCCATTCCAGTATTCTTGCCTGGAAAATCCCATGGACAGAGGAGCCTGGCAGGCTACAGTCCATGGGGTCGAAAGAATAGGACATGACTTAGCGACTAAATCACCACCACCAGCAGATGTTGGCAATTTGATCTCTGGTTCCTGTAGCTTATCTAAATCCAGCTTAAACATCTAGAAGTTCACAGTTTATGTACTGTTGAAGCCTGGCTTGGAGAATTTTGAGCATTACTTTGCTAGCGTGTGAGATGAGTGCCATTGTGCAGTAGTTTGAACATTCTTTGGCATTGCCCTTCTTTGGGATTGGAAAGAAAACCTTTTCCAGTCCTGTGGCCACTGCCGAGTTTTCCAAATTTGCTGGCATATTGAGTGCAGCACTTTCACAGCATCATCTTTTAGGATTTGAAATAGCTCAACTGGAATTCCATCGCCTCCACTAGCTTTATTCATAGTGATGCTTCCTAAGGCCCACTTGACTTCGCATTCTAGGGTGTCTGGCTCGAGGTGAGTGATCACACCAGCATGGTAATCTGGGTCTTTGTAACACATCAATATGCTAAATAACACACCCACAGGTGCCATGACCATCAAAAGTGGATGATGATTCCATTCCTGAAAATCCTCACCCCAACCCCCCAAAAGCTGGAATTACTCCTCCCACTCATTAGCCTATAAAATTTTTATTGTTCAGTTGCTAAGTCGTGTCCAACTCTTTGTGACCCCACAGACTGCAGCACACCAGGAGTCCCTGTCCTTCACTGTCTCCTGGAGTTTGATCAAACTTATGTCCATTGAGTCAATGATGTGATCCAACCATCTCATCTTCTGTGTTCCCCTTCTCCTCCTGCCCTCAGTCTTTCCCAGCACCAGGGTCCTTTTCCAGTGAGTTCGCTCTTCACATCAGGTGACCAAAGCATTGGAGCTTCAGCATCAGTCCTTCCAGTGAATATTCAGGACTGATTTCCTTTACGACTGGCTGGTTTGATCTCCTTGGTCTCCAAGGGACTCTCAAGAGTCTTCAACATCACAGTTCAAAAGCATCAATTCTTTGGCGCTCAGACTTCTTTATGGTCCAACTCTCACATCTGTACATGACTACTGGAAAAACCATGACTTTGACTATACAGACCTTTGTCAGCAAAGTGATGTCTCTGCTTTCTGATATGCTATCTGGTTTTGCCATAGCTTACCTTCCAAGGAGCAAGTGTCTTTTTAATTTCAAGGCTGCAGTCACTGTGCACAGTGATTTTGAAGGTCAAGAAAATGAAATTACCCACCCCTGTAAAACCTGATAACCCTATACCCTTGCACCTCTCTAGCCTCCTGAGATGGCCCACGCTTTGTTTATAGAGTGAGTTTCTTCCCTGTATAAACCTTCTTTCACTTTACTATGGCTCACTCTTGAGTTCTTTCCTGTGTGAAGCCAAGAACTCAGACTTAGCAGCTGTCTGAGGCACTCAGATGCGACCCGCAAAGTGACCATCCTCTCATACCCCACTCTCTTCCCTGAAGCATTTCCTTTCTCAGATTACTTATAGCACTTCGTTGGGGAAAGATCCTTGAGCCCTGTCTAGGCTACATGGGCCCCTCTGCTATTTATTTCTACAGAATTCTTTCCATTACAAAATAACTGTCATGCTTTCTTCTAATTATTTGATTACTCTACTTTTAATGATGGGAAAGTGTGTCTATTTTGTTTGCCTAGCAATCTCCCCTCAACCAGTGCCAGGCACACAAATGAGACTTAACTATCTGTTGAATTGTAGCTCTCAAATTTTTAAAAAGTATGTCTTTAATATATTTTGAAATTTTAGCTACTAAAGTTTACAAATGTAACAGGGCTCTAGATCTAGGCTCCTTTCTCCACAAAACTGTTCAAAGTCTTTCTCCCTCCTTTTTCTCTCTTCTCTTCCACTATTTCATCTCTTGTCTTAACCAGCCATCCTATGGGCTTTCAACGTATTATGACTGTTAAGGGATTGCATCAACGCTTTCCAATGGATGATGGAACGTTCTATCTCTGTGCTAAGTCATGTGTGGATACTGAAGAGTTGAAATGTGGTTAGTGTGCCTAAGGAATTGAGCTTTTAATTTTCATCCATTTGCATTTCATTTAAATAGCCATGTGTGGCTCTGGTCTTAGTGCAGTTTGGGGGCATTGTAATACGTTTGATCATAGCTGAGGGTTGGTATCCTGGCTTTATCACTTATCAGCTCTATGGTCTTGAGCAAATGACTAACCTCTTTCGAGTTTGAAAAAAGCTATTTTTTAAAAAGTTATCCTTTTTCATTTTAAATTTATTTTTAGGAACACTGGGTCTTCATTGCTGTGTATGGACTATTCTCCATTTTCAGCAAGCGGAGGCTGCTCTTCACTGGGTTGCATATTACTCTTCTCCCCCAGCTTCTCTCCATCGCTGCCCCTCTCTCTTGGCCACAGTCTCACAAGAGATCCCCCCGCCCCCTCCATTCTTGACCTCCTATCTCCTCCCTGCTTTTCTGCATCCACTATGCTGTCATCAAAGTGCTTGCTCTGAAAAGCTTTTTCTAAACCAGTCACTCCCCAGTTCAAAACC
The DNA here is from genome assembly GCA_006408675.1 of Madoqua kirkii. Classification (NCBI taxonomy): domain Eukaryota; kingdom Metazoa; phylum Chordata; class Mammalia; order Artiodactyla; family Bovidae; genus Madoqua; species Madoqua kirkii. The sequence goes on along the minus strand of SJYC01044842.1, from coordinate 29,657 downwards.
ATAATAATATCTGCTACAGGTTGAGCCAGTTACACTGTTCTGGATACTTGGTAACCCAATGAAGACCTGCTGGGGCCTTCCGGAGAGAGACCCCTCCCCATATTATCTGCTTTAGCTCCTCTCTGAAGTATCTAGATAATCGTATCTAGCGCATATGTCACATTGTTTTACAGACGCTAAAACCAACACCAAATGGGAGAAGTTAATAATTGACAATCATGAGCATGTAGTCCCAGACTTATCGGTTCCTATAGATTGATGCTGTGAACCCCTATTACTTCACTATCAATCATTACTGTGCACCAGCGGATCACATAGCCTTGAACATCCCTCCCTCACCTGAACTTTAAAAATGCTTTGCTAAAACCCACCAGGGAGCTTGGCTGCTTTGAGCACTAGCTGTCCTGGACTCCTTGCCTGGTGCCCTGCAATAAACACTGAACTTTCCTTCACCGCAGCTGGTGTCAGTAGACTGACTTTACCATACATGGGCCACTGGACCCAAGTGTGGTTCTGGAACACTTCTTATCTAATATTCCAAACAGCCCCCTTCACCCCTCTGCCCCACACATCACCATAGGTTCTACTTTCTGGATTTTCCGTGATTCAGAGACATTGCTTAAATTTCCCAGGATGAAACAGCTGTTAGTTAAGTCAATTTGTCCGCAAGGCTGTGATCTCACCTACAATTCTGTCTTGTTCCAGTGGCTCCAGGTTTTATGACCATAAACCCACTGGTAAAAATTGCAGCATGTGTGGTAGGCTGTTTTCCAAATATTAGCCACAACATTTTCTCCCAAGCATATGCTCTTCTGCTCAACCCCATTGAACAGTGGAGTTTTCCCCCACCCTTTTGAATTTGTGACTGTTTTTAACCAATAGAATAGGACAGAAATAGAGAAATGATGCTGCTCCTAATTTAGGCATGTCCTGTAACTGGCCTGGAATCTTCTACATCTTCCTCTTGGGAGGTGCCTGGGACTCCCGCACCTGGTACCCAGCCACCATGCTGCAAGAAGCCCAAATACGGGAGAAGCTGCGTATAGGCTCACTGATCAACAGTCCCAGATGAGCTCTCAGGCAGCATCCAGCATCAGCTGTCAGCTGTGGGAGTCGTCATCTTGAGCATCCAGCCCTTGTTGAGCATTCAGATGACCGAAACCACATGGGAAACCTCAGGTTAAAACTACTCTGCTCTTCTTGAAGCAATTACAGAAGATGGACCATCATCCTTCAGGTTCCCATAAGAATATAAGAGTAAAATGGGAGGGATGAAACAGGAGGGAAGAGGGCAGGGTCCAACTTTTGAAAGAATGACATAGCTCAAGGACACAACATAAACTGATTAGAATCAAATGGATCCAAGGTGGCAGACAAGTCAACTTGACTTGGTCCTCAACCAGCAAACTAAATGGCACACCCAGAGGTAACATGACAGTTTCAAGGCATATCAAAAGATCAGAAAGCGGGTGGTGGCCCAATTCCTGGAAATCTCCATCCCTTCCCCAAATCACTGGAATAGTCCTCCCACTTATTAGCCTATGAAATTACCCAACCCATAAAAGCTAACCACACTACATTTTGAGGCTGCTGCACTTGCCCTTTGCAAACTAGTCTGCTGTTACAGACTTAGAGAACAAACTTATGCTTACTAGGGGGGAAACAGTAGAGGGGAGGCGTAGTTAGTTTGAGACTGACAGGTACACAAAGCTATATTTAAAATGGATAACCAACAAGGATGGATTGTGTAGCACGGGGAACTCCACTCAATATTATGTAACAACCTAAATGGGAAAAGAATTTGAAGAAGAACAGATACATGTATATGTATAAGTGAATCACTTTGTTGTACATCTGAAATGAATATATTGTTAATCAACTATACTCCAATATAAAATAAACAGTAAAAAAAAAAAAAAGCCTTACTCTACTGAGCCCAGATAATTTATACTGTGAGAGACGGTAAAACATTATTTTAAGCCACAGAGTTGTGGGGTAATTGGTTATATAGCAGTGTTAACCAAACAGCATGGAAGCCTAACATATATTTATATAGTTATTTGTGAAAATAACTTAATACATAATGTCATACACAAAAATAGGGATAAAAAAGATGAGGTAAACACAAAATAATTAGCATTTAAAATATTTTCTGAATTATGGTTGTTTTCTTCTACTATCCTTGGTTAAAGGCCAAATATACAGAAGGGCTAAGTAATCAATAATGACATAAAACATTATTTTAAGCCACAGAGTTGTGGGGTAATTGGTTATATAGCAGTGTTAACCAAACAGCATGGAAGCCTAACATATATTTATATAGTTATTTGTGAAAATAACTTAATACATAATGTCATACACAAAAATAGGGATAAAAAAGATGAGGTAAACACAAAATAATTAGCATTTAAAATATTTTCTGAATTATGGTTGTTTTCTTCTACTATCCTTGGTTAAAGGCCAAATATACAGAAGGGCTAAGTAATCAATAATGACAATGGATAGAATTCCCTTTCAAATAGTCTTCTTGATGATACCATAATTTTGTGCTCCACTGTTTGTTAATTCTGATTAAATCATCAATATTTCTATCTTGGAATATGGATAATGGAGAAGTTGTAATAAGAATTGGAAAAATAGTGCTATTTTGATTTTCCTATTTCCTTATTTTTATATCACTAACACTTTATTTTTTTTTAGATTTAACTATCGTAGTTAGTTTTAATCACTCAGTTGTATCTGACTCTTTGTGACCCCATAGACTGTGGCCTGCCAGGCTCCTCTGTCCATGGAACTCTCCAGACAAGCATCCTGAAGTGGGTTGCCATTTCCTACTCCAGGGCATTTTCCTGACCCAGGAATCGAAATGGAGTCTCTCTCATGGTAGGCAGATTTTTTACCATCTGAGTTGATTTATTAAAATATTTTGTTAGCTTCAGGTATACAGTTTCAGATTCTTTTCCATTATAACTTATTTCAAGATATTGAATATAGTTTTTATGTTGTATAGTAAATCTTTGTTGTTTATTTTATATATAGTAGGGTGTATCTGTTAATTCTGTAATCCTGATCTATCTCTCCTCCTTCCTTTTCCCCTTTGGTAGCCATAAATTTGATTTCTATGTCTGTAAGTCAGTTTCTGTTTTATAAATAAGTTGATTTGTACTATTTTTACATTCCATATATAAGTGATATTATATAATCTTTGTCTTTCTCTGTCTGACTTACTTTATTTAGTAAGGAAATCCCTAGATTCATCCTTGTTGCTGCAAATGACAAGCTTTTGTTCTATAACTGAGTAATATTCCATTATATATACCTCCACATCTTTTTGAACCGATTGTCTGTTGATGGACACTTGAGTTGTTTCCATGTCTTAGCTATTGTAAATAGTGCTGTTATAAACACTAGGATGCATATATCTTTTCAAATTATTATTTTTTAAAATCTCTTTTGGATATATGCAGGAATGAGGTTGCTGAATCAAATGTAAATCTATTTTCAGTAGCTTATGGAAGCTCCATACATTCCCATCAACAGTGTGGGAGGGTTCCCTTCTCTTCACATCCTCTCCAGAATTTATTATTTGTAGACTCTTTGATGATATATGCATTGAATTTTGTGTTTGTTTTCTTCTGTATGCAGAAGTCTTTTCAAGCTAGTTGTTCCTTTCTCAAGGATCATCAATGAACACTGGCTGACATAATCTGTCTGCAAAGCCCCTTCAATTCAGTTCAGTTCAGTCACTCAGTTGTATCCAACTCTTTGCAACCCCATGGACTGAAGCACACCAGGCTTCCTGTCCATCGCCAACTCCTGGAGCTTGCCCAAACTCATGTCTATCTGGTCGGTGATGCCATCCAACCATCTTATTCTCTGTCATCCCCTTCTCCTCCTGTCTTCAATCCTTCCCAGCATCAGGGTCTTTTCCACTGAGTCAGTTCTTCACATCAGGTGGCCAAAGTATTGGAACGCCAACTCCTGGAGCTTGCCCAAACTCATGTCTATCTGGTCGGTGATGCCATCCAACCATCTTATTCTCTGTCATCCCCTTCTCCTCCTGTCTTCAATCCTTCCCAGCATCAGGGTCTTTTCCACTGAGTCAGTTCTTCACATCAGGTGGCCAAAGTATTGGAGCTTCAGCTTCAGCATCAGTCCTTCCAATGAACATTCAGGACTGATTTCCTTTAGGACTGATGGGTTGGATCTCCTTGCAGTCCAAGGGACTCTCAAGAGTCTTCTCCAACACCACAGTTCAAAAACATCAATTGCTCAGGTTTCTTTATGGTCCAACTCTTACATCCATACATGATTACTGGAAAAACCAAAGCTTTGACTAGATGGACCTTTGTTGGCAAAGTAATGTCTCTGGTTTTTAATATGCTGTCTAGGTTGTTCATAGCTTTTCTTCCAAGGAGCAAGCATCTTTTAATTTCATGGCTGCAGTCACCATCTGCAGTGATTTTGGAGCCCAAGAAAATAAATTCAGCCACCATTTCCACTGTTTTCCCATTTATTTGCCATGAAGTGATGGGACCAGTTACCATGGTCTTTGTTTTTTGAATGTTGAGTTTTAAGCCAGCATTTTCACTCTCCTGCTTCACCTTCATCAAGAGGCTCTTCAGTTCCTCTTCACTTTCTGTCATGAGGGTGGTGTCATCTGCATATCTGAAGTTATCGATATTTCTTCTGGCAATCTTGATTCCAGTTTGTGCTTCATCCCGCCCAGCATTTCACATGATATACTCTGCATATAAGTTAAATAAGCAAAGTGACAACAAAATAGCCTTGATGTACTCCTTTTCCAATTTGGAATGTATCCTTTGTTCAATGTCCACTTCTGACTATTGCTACTTGACCTGCATACAGATTTCTTATGAGGCAGGTAAGGTGGTCTGGCATTCCCATTTCTTTATGAATTTTGCACAGTTTGTTATGATCCACACAGCAAAACCCCTTAACCCAGCAAATTGCCAGTCACAACCCGCTCTGCTGAAAGAGGGTGAATCCTTGCGGCTACACAGGAGTGTCTCCCCCTTCCCTCAGGACACTCACTGCTCAAAGCTGGTGACAGTATGACCATCTGATGGACTGAGCAGAGGTGTCCATGTCAATCCATGTGAATTAAATATTAGTACAATTTCTCTTTTTCCTAGATGTTAGAGAAAACATAGTCAATGCTTCTGACACCCTAATAGTCTCTGTTCACATTCTGGGTGTGCACACCTACTTTAACATCACTGGGCTTGCAGACAGAGTGCAGACCCCTCAGTGGATTCTGCATGTCCTGAAGTTCTTGCTTTCTCACCCTTCCTGCCCTTCCCCTCACTCTCACTGGCTCTTCTCACTTTCCTTGATACACAGAAGAAACCCCTAGCATGGCAAGTCTCTACACTAGGGTCACCTTGACATACTCAGGAGTGACAGGTGGATGAAGAAACAGACATCTAAAGACTCCAGGCAGAAAGACTAGAAATTTCAGTTCATGTTTGGAAATAATTATGCTTATAATTTTGCCTTTTACAGAAATAGAACCACGTATCAACTTCTGAGAGGGAGAAATTAATCCTAAATAAATGAGGCTTGTTTTTTAATATCCAAGGTATTATATCCTGGATTGTTTTAGAGAACATTTTGTTTTCCACCAAAAGCAGCTGCTCCCTTTTTTAAGAGCACAAGTTAATCTACTTTGAGGAAATTAACAGCAGAAAGAAAAGGCCTTGCTTGGACCACGACCAAGGTAGATGTATGAAGTTTTAGTCATGATTTTTAAGTACTAATATACTAAGAGAATCCACAACACACTCCCATTAAGACAAACTACTTTTAATAAATACATAGGAAAATAGGAAAAAATGAGAAGTGGTTGATGATCGACCTAAGCAAAAGATACACAGCAAAGGAAAATTAGGTATTCTGGAGTACAGTGAATGCTTGGGAAAAGTTAATGAAAGTGCTTTTCCTGTGAGTGTAATATACGTTCAAGAAAATACAAAATACTAGCTTCTTTCAGATATGTTCCTTTTTCTCTAAGATGTGTCTTTCCCTATCAGAACTGTGTACAGGGCACTTATCACTACCTGCTCTTTGAGATCATTCCGAGTATGCAAGAGAAATGCGAACAGGTGGGATGTGAGGCTGTCAAGCTTTCTCGAGGTGAAAAGGCCAAGGGCACGCCCTGGATATCTGTCATTTACAGCAGGCTTTTTATAAACCTCAAATGTTCTCATTTTAATGTGGACACATTAAAAGATGGACATGTGTGTCTGTCACCTGGAAAAACAATGGCCTGCTTTCTTCAATGTTCCTCGCCAGCCCAGATGATTCCTTAAACAAAGTCAGGGAATGGAAGAGGCAAGGCCTTTCAACCAAAGTTATTGCTTCTGCTGCCTCGATCTTAAACATGGTCCAAATTCAGACTATCAATACACACACCAAAACTTCCTGCTCCCTTTTTTTGTTTCCGACACGCAACAGGAACCTAATTCCCCAACCAGGGATCGAACCCACATCCCTTGCATTGAAGGTGCAAAGTTGTAACCACTGAACTGCCAGGTAAGTTCCGAAACTTCCTGCTTCTAATGCCTTTCTCCAATCAGAGTGAAAAGCAGCAATGAGACAAAGAGGAGAAGCCCTGCGGTGGGCTTATGGTGACTTAAGGTTAAATGGCTTTATTGACACAATCGCCTGACTGTCCATTTCTTTGTGCTCTTGTGGTTTGCTGGGTGATTTGGAGTGAAGGAAAGAAACGCTTTTCTTTTGTAGCGCAGGAGAAGGGCTGTTGTGAGAAGGGAGGTGGGAAAAAGAGAACTAACAATCTGCTTGCTCCTCAGATGTTTTCCTGCAGGCAGAACTTGGGAAAGACTTCAATAAATAAAGGCTGAGGACCTGAAAGTTAGTCGTCTTTGGTGCTGTTTTGGAGAGTCTTCCTGGACCCCCAGTTAGGAGATGCTCGTTTAACCTGCATTTATTAGAGCTGTTTGACACTTCACCAGTTTTCTCTCATCTGGGCAGTGACTTCGCTCTCTTTTAGATTTCCAGTGATTAGTGCACTGCCAGTCAACTATGTGAACCTCAAAAAATATTTTCTGAATAAACTGATTGAATGTATCAATCCACCAGGTTTTTGTTTCAAATGAGATAATGGATGTTAATGAAACTTACTGTAAAAATTTTTAAAAATGGACAAATAAGCTATGTTTTACACAAACATGCATATAAGGAGAGAAGGAGAAAAAGTAGAAAACAGATACCTAAGTAAACTCAATTGTGTTAGGCATTAAAGAATCAAAGATTTTAAAGAGGCTGTTTGTTAAAGCTCCCTTCCATAGATATATTGAACCTTCTAAACCTTTACCTGTTTACAAGATATTTTGCCTATGTCTACTAACTTCCACACATTTCTGAATAGAAATGTCCCTTGAACTTTCTCTGAATCTCACTAAGTCATAAGTTCCAAGTTCATTATCGGATTTTGATTCAACATCTCGCCCCCTTATCGAGGAGATCTGTAACCTTGGACAAATCACCTAGTATCTCTAAGCCTCAGATTAATTTCTTTTTTTTTTAATTTATTTTTAACTGGGGGAAAATTGCTTTACAATATTGTGTTGGTTTCTGCTGCTCAACCACGCAAATCTGTCATAATTATAGATAGATCCCCTCCCTCTTCTTCCTGCGTCCCCGTCCCCCAACCCACCCCTCTAGATCATTACAGAGAGCCAGGCTGGGCTCCCTGTGTTACACAGCAACTCCTCACCAGCAATCTATTTTACACTACTTTCTCCATTTGTCTCACTCTCTCCCTTCCCCCACTGTGTCCAGAAGTCTGTTCTCTACACTGAGTCCCCATTCTTTCCTTGCAAATACGTTTATCAGTACCATTTTTCTAGATTTTATATATATGCATTAATATATGATATTTGTTTTTCTCTTCCTGACTTACTTCACTCTGTATAACAGGCTCTAGTAAACCTCACATTAATTTCTGAATCTCAGCTACTTTCCCTACAGAGGTAAAAAAGAAATATATAAGTTAGAGCATTTTGCAAACTTATGAACAGAATATATTATAGCTGGTTTTTTTTCCTAACATAAAGTTATCAGTTTTATAGAGAGACCCTATAACGCAGTCAGAAGGCAAGTAAGACTCCGGAGTAACGCTGCCAGCCAGATTCAGTGGCTCTGCAAGCGCGGTCTAGTTGCTTAACCTTTCTGTGTCTCAGTTTTTCCACTTGTGAAATGTTAATAAATAGAGTCTTCATAAGGACTAAATGAGGCAATTCACCTAAGGCTTGTGTTGGCATGCAGTAAGCCCTCACTGTTGGTTATAATTATTATGGTGACAACTCATATTGAATCTTCATACTGAAGAAAATTTGGCCTCTGTGAAACTGGAATCATTTCTAATCTTAGAGAGATGAAAGGAACCCCAGGGCTCTCGCCTTGCTACAAGCAGACCTTGTGGTCTTCGCTCAGTCCTGCTGTTTGGCTGAGAAGTGGTAGTTTCACCTCAAGTGCCCCTGAAATCCTCTTGGCAAACTGACCACCCGAAGTGGTCAGCGCGTCTGCCATTGTACTAAGAGGTCCACTGGCTTTTCAGCCTTCCCTCAGATTATTGGAGCAACATCGAGAGGACCAGTTTTCCATGAATGCTTCAATGCTTGGATTTGGTGCAATTCTCAAGTAAACCAAAACTTGCTTCAAAAAGTCTGGTTAATTTTTTCCTCTGCTTTTAAAAATTGGTATGGGAGCTCTTTTGCACTAATGATGACAGTATATATTTTTCCCACCAAGGTAAGTCCAATATATGACAGTCTCAATTTACAAAACAGATATAGGCTTTCTGCAGTGCAAAATTTTCCACAGATGGCTTTTAAGTAGCAATTTACTCTGTGCATTTGAGTATGTAGTTTACAAAATGTAAGTAGATGTTATAATGCACCCATCTACTGTATAAAAATAGGCTCAACAGTAAAGAATTGCACTTCTCATACCACTCTACCTTCTGCCATAGAGAAAGATGGTTTTAAAAGTGTGAGCACATGTATTTTATACTTACATATTTTTAAAATCGAGGTATAATTGACAGATAACATATTAGCTTTAAGCGTACAACATAATGATTTTATATTTGCATATAGTGTGAAATGATCATCCAGTCTACTTGACATCTGTCACCATACATGGTTACAGAATTTTTTTTCTTGCGATAAGAACTTTCAAGATCTGCTCTCCAGGCAACTTTCAGCTATACAGTACAGTGTTGTTGACCACAGCCATCACGCTGTACATTATATCCGCAGTTAGTTTTATAACTGGACGATTGTACCTTTTGACTCCCTTCACCCATTTTGCCCAGCCGCCAACCCATCTCTGGCAACTACCAACCTGTTCTCTGTATCTATGAGCTTGGTTTTGTTTCTTTCTTTGTTTTTAGATTCTATATATGTGAGTGAGATTATACAGAATATGTCTTTCATTGTCTGACTCAATTTTACATTGCATAATGAATGCCTTCAAGGTCCATCCATGTTGCAAATGGAAAGATTTTTTTTTCCTTTTGGCTGAATAATATTCCATTGCATATGTATCTGTACATGCTACAATTTCTTTATTCATTCTGCTGATGGACACTTAGGTTGCTTCCGTGTCCTAGCTGTTGTAAAGAGTGCTGCAGTGAACATCAGTTCAGTTCAGTTCAGTTCAGTTCAGTTCAGTTCAGTTCAGTCACTCAGTCATGTCAGACTCTTTGCGACCCCATGAACTGCAGCACGCCAGGTCTCCCTGTCCATCACCAATTCCTGGAGTCTACCCAAACCCATGTCCATCGAGTCGGTGATGACATCCAGCCATCTCATCTTCTGTCGTCCCCTGCTCCTCCTGCCCCCAATCCTTCCCAGCATTAAAGTCTTTTCCAATGAGTCAACTCTTCTCATGAGGTGGCCAAAGTATTGGAGTTTCAACTTCAACATCAGTACTTCCAATGAACACCCAGGACTGATCTTTAGGATGGACTGGTTGGATCTCCTTGCAGTCCAAGGAACTCTCAAGAGTCTTCTTAAACACCACAGTTCAAAGGCATCAATTCTTTGGCACTCAACTTTCTTCACTGTCCAACTCTCACATCCATACATGACCACAGGAAAAACCATAGCCTTGACTAGATGGACCTTTGTTGGCAAAGTAATGTCTCTGCTTTTAAATATGCTATCTAGGTTGGTCATAAGAGGTACATAAATCTTTTCAAGTTAGTGTTTCCATTTTTTTCAGATAAATATCCAGAAGTACAATTGCTGGATCATATTGTAGTTTTATTTTTTTTTAAGGAGCTTCCATAATCTTTTCCTTAGTCTTTGCACTGATTTGCATTCCAACCAACGGTTCATGAGGGTTCCCCTTTTCCACAGTCTCACCAACACTTGTTAATTGGTGTCTTTTTGATAATAGCCCTTCTGAAAGGTGTGAGATGATACGTTACATGGGATATCATTCTCCAAATCATGTATAGAGTGGCTTGAAGCAGGAGGAACTGAAAGAGGGGAGCCCTTTGGGGAATGTATTCCGCCATCTGGAGCCTAACCCAGAAAAAAGGTACAGACAATGAATGGTAGAGATTCTGGAGTCTGCAGAATGAGAACTGACTGGATGGCAGACCAGGGAGAAAGAAAAACAGTTTCCACTCTGAAGTCCATCATGTTTTATTTCCCCATCATGTTTTCTTTCTTTCTTTCTTTCTTTCTTTCTTTTTTGACATATGTTTTCTGCATGCCATAATTTTTTTGCCCTGGCTGCTCCATGAAGCTTGAAGGATCTTAGTTCCCTGACCAGGAACTGAACCCACATCTTTGGAAGTGAAAGCTTGGAGTCCTAACCACCGGACCATCAGGGAATTCCCCTACTAAGTTTTAAATACAAAGCGTTAATAAACAGTTCTCAAGGATGGATGTTCAATATGAGACTCTTCTCAATCTGGAGTTAAAGAACCAAGAGCCAATACTGTTCTGGAATCCTGCCTTTAATGAGTGTGATTTGTGTTTTTCCTGAAAATCAGCTTTCATGCAGTGTGGTGGGTGCTTATGGTGTTGAGGCACGTCACATACCAGCTGGGATGCATTCTCCGTGGTTTGCTTTCCTGATTGTAAGAGATATAACACACCTTGGAGGCCTCCAGATTGTTTAATGAGACATTCGCAGCCTTTCCTTCACTTCTAGGCAACCAAAGCACAAACTCTGTAACAGCTGTAGTTGTGGAGGGAGTGAAGATTGATGATGTATCCTTAGTACATTGTTTTCATAGTTTCCATTAGTCACAACTATTGGAGAAGGAAATGGCAACCCACTCCAGTGTTCTTGCCTGGAGAATCCCAGGGACGGGGGAGCCTGGTGGACTGCTGTCTATGGGGTTGCACAGAGTCGGACACGACTGAAGTGACTTAGTATAGTATAATATAGTATAATCAGTTGTAACGGCTTCCCAGGTGGCTCAATCTGGGAATCTGCCTGCAATGCAGGAGACATGGGGACACAGGTTCGATCTCTGGGTCTGGAAGATCTCCTGGAGGGGGAAATGGCAACTCCAGTATTTCTGCCTGGAAAATCCCATACACAGAGCAGCCTGGTGGGGAACAGTTCATGAGGTCGCAAAGAGTCAGACATGACTGAGTGACTGAGCAGACATGCACAGTGAACTGTAAAGCTCTTCTCTGAGTCCATTCCATGCCCCTCCCTCACTTCTGTAACTTTCTATTGTTATACAATGCGAGCTCACGCTACAGATTGCCAGGGGCACATCAAAAGAATGAATGAGGCAAAAAGAAAGAATAGGAAAGAAAAATTGTCTTCCTTTATTTGGGTTGCTGTAACTAAGCAACAAAACACAGCCTGGGAGTTAATAACCAACAAACATTAATTCCTCACAGTTCTGGAGGCAGGAAGTCCAGGGGCATGGTACCAACATGGCCGGTGAGGGCCTTCCTTGAGGATGCAGACGTCTTGTCCTGTCCCATGTGGCAGAAGGGGCAAGGGATCTGTCTCTTTTCCAAAGTACTAATTCCAAGTGTGAGAGTTCCATCCCCTTCCAAATGACACACTTCCTAATACTATCACCTTTAAGAGTTAGGATTCAACATGTGAATGCTTGGAGTGTTGGGGAGGGGGAGGCGGAGAGACACATGCACATCATAAAAACCCTCAAATTATTTCATATTTGTTAGGTGAGGAAACACACCCACACACATACTTACATTTCAGTGAAAGAAGCAGGTGTCCTTATAAGCGGGCATGTGAACCTGTTCTCATCAAATGAGTCATCAAAGATTTGAGAGTTAATTTATGTGAGTGGATGTGGCAGTGTTACTTTGACAAAAAGACGTGAACACACACAAAACACAAGATGTTCCTTACGTAAACAATGAACATACTGCATAATAACAACCACCCCCTATCAGATACATCCTACATCAGGCCCTTAATTCAACTCTCGTTTCATATGACAACACTGTAAGGTAGATATTATTGTTATTATAAATTCCATTTTACAGATGAGAAAATTGGAAACTGTGCGATAATTAGCTAGGATGATGTGCGGGACTCAGTGCTCACAGCTGTGACTTATTACAGGATGAGAAAGGCCCAAAGGCAGATCAGCAACAGGAAAAGGCACAGGGGACAAAGCCCAGAGAAAATCAGGCACAAGCTTCCAAGAGTCCTCTCCCAGCAGAGTCACACACGATGCACTTCACTCCACCAGCAACACGTTGCAGCAACCTGTGTGAAATTTATCCACCAGGGAAGCTCATCAGAGACACAGTGCCAGAGGTTTTTATTGGGGGCTGGTCACATAGGCACCCTCTACCAACATAACAAATTTCAGACTCTTAGAAAGAAAGAGATGTTTAGCAGAAGACATGTTGCTTGTACTATTTGTGCCCAAAATAGTTTGGGCACAGTGACCCACTCTTACCTGGGAATTTTGGTAAGTCTCTGAAAATTCAAGTTCCCAGACACCAGACAAGGGCCAGCCTTGTCAGCAGATCTTTCCAAGATGAGCCATCTCAGGATTACTTTGTTAATATTTTTTGACGTGACCAATTGTAGAGAGGTTGTCATTGAGGACAAAAGGCATGAAGCACCCAAGTAAAGTTCTCATGATCACTTTAGAGATAACCGAACTGCATCTCAGGAAGGTTGACTACCTTGATCAAAGTCACATCTATAAAGACGCAGTGCTGGTACTGGAACCCAGGTCTTCAGACGACACAGAGCACCTGACTGATTCTTGTTTTCATTTAGTGAATAAGTTGTGTCCAGCTCTTTGTGACCCCATGGACTGGAGCACACCAGGCATCCCTGTCCTTCACTGTCTCCTGGAGTTTCCTCAAACTCATGTCCATTGCGTCAGTGATGCTATCCAACCATCTCACTGTCACTCCCTTCTCCCCATGCCTTCAATCTTTCCAAGCATCAGAGTCCTTTCCAGTGAGTTGGTTCTTTGCATCAGGTGGCCAAAGAAACAGATTTCAACTTTAGCATCAGTACTTCCAGTAAATATTTATGGTTGATTTCCTTTAGGATTGACTGGTTTGATCTCTTTGCTGTCCAAGGGACCCTAAAGAGTCTTCTCCAGCACCACAGTTCAAAAGCATCAATTCTTCAGTGTTCAGCCTTCTTACTGTGAGAGACTTCAACTCTCACATCCATATATGACTACTGGAAACCTGACTGATACCAAAGTAGAAAGCAGTCTGTGTAGCCCATGCCCATCTCTGCAATTACTGGGGATCCCAATCAATTTGCTTAATTTTTACTCATTCACTGTTAGATTTTATTACAAAACAAACACAAAAATACAAGTTGATTTTGCACAGGTAGCTTTTTCGTCTACATGTTGGCATGATTATTTTCAATTAGGTATATTTTAACTTACTGTCTCATTTCCTCCCTTTCCTAGACTGGGGAAATTGTCCTAATTTATTAAAAATTATTGAGTTCAGTTCAGTCGCTCAGTCGTGTCTGACTCTTTGCTGCCCCATGGACTACAGCATGCCAGGCCTCCCTGTCCACCACCAACTTGCACAGTTTACTCAAACTCTGTCCATTGAGTCAGTATGCCATCCAACCATCTCATCCTTTATCGTCCCCTTCTCCTCGCGCCTTCAGTCTCACCTAAAAAATATTGTAGTTCTTAATAACTTAAAATAACAATGAGAGAGAAGGGAGAGAAAAGGAAACCTCCTTCAAAAGAGAATGCTAGCTAACCCATGGTGAGAGTGATATAATTAGATCATTCAAGGGATGCTAAAGCCATCAGAGAAAAGTGACTGGAGAATGAGATATTCACAGTCTCAAAGAATCAGGTCACAGATTAAATCTGAATTAAAAGGAAGAGGCAATTCCCTGATGGTCCAGCGGTTTAGGACTCAACACTTCCACTCTTGTGACCTAGGTTCAATCCCTGGTTCAGCAACTAAGATCCTGCAAGCTGTGTGGCACAGCCCCAATAAAAATTAAAACAAATTGAAAAAGGCTTCAGCTCTTTGTGATGAGGAAATGACCAAAAATCCAGTTATGGGGGATAGAGGGCTATGAGGAAAATTCAAGGTGAGATTTATATAGACAAGCTTTATGTAACAGTACTGGGAAAACTGAGGATGTTATTATTAATATTTATCCTGAAAATATTTGCTTGGGATTCCAATTAAACATGGCGGAACATATGGCCATTTTTGCACAGTCCTTCCAGAAACTCACTGAGACAACAGTACTTCTTGTTTTTTTGGCCATGCCGTGTGCATGTAGAATCTTAGTTCCTCAACCAGGGATTGAACCTACGCTCTCTGCAGTGGCAGCATGGAGTCTTAACCACTGGACCACAAGGCAAGTTCCTCATGTTTTTTAAAGTGCACCCTCCCCCCTGCCAAAACATAAATAAAGTGCAATCCACAGAGAAAACAGAATGGGAGACAAAGCAATTGTACTGAGTGATGTAAACCCATTCTGGAAGGCAGGAAGCCAAGAGTGGAGAAATGACCAATTCTGCAACTTCAGTTCAGTTCAGTCGCTCAGTTGCAACCCTATGACTCACAGCACGGCAGGCCTCCCTGTCCATCATCAACTCCCGGAGTCCACCCAAATTCATGTCCATCGAGTCAGTAATGCCATCCAGCCATCTCATCCTCGGTCGTCCCCTTCTCCTCCTGCCCCCAATCCCTCCCAGCATCAGTCTTTACCAATTCTGCAACTTAGGAAGAACTAAAACCACAGTGCCCAAAGGAGACACTAATGAAAACCTGATCTCCCTCATAGAAGCTCAGAAAGACTCAGAACAAAGGCATCAGGGACTTTTAAAGGTGAGGCTGAAGTAGGGAGTTCTGATAAAATCTGCATAACCATTATTGAATGGCATTAACCCGAGGGGAGTACAATCAGCAAGCAGTTCATTCTTCTCTCACCATCAGCTTCAATCTCACTTAAACCTAGCTCCCCATCTGGAGACGACCAGGCTGATCCTATTGTGTTCCAGTCACATTCGAGTATGAGTTCAAGCTTGTTTCCAAGTATTTAAAAGACCCAGTAAGTACTGAAATGAAACTTGCACATCACAGACAGCCGTTTCTCTCTGAGCAGGCCCCACCTCAACCTCAGGAGCTGGAATGCAGCCTTTCAGTTTTGTTGTTTTTTTTTTTACCACTTTCCTTGTTCTTTCTTCTCTCCACTCCCCTGCTGTTGTTTCTACACCCCCAGGGTCATGTGTACCAGGAACAAGAAACAGGAAGAGACTTGCTAGGACTGTTACAAGTGCCTCCCACCCCCATCCCCAGGGCAAATGGTCAAATGCTGGCCCTTTATAGTGTCACAGTGCATTTATGGATGCTTCTCCCACCTGTCTTCTCAGGCCCCATCACCAAAGGAGACCTCTGCCCCGCGTTTCCTCACTGCAACAGCCCATGTTCTGCCTCACCTCCGCAGCTCTGACTCCGACACTATACCCTCTAAGCAGGTGGTCATGTATGGATGTGAGAGTTGGACTGTGAGGAAAGCTGAGCACCGAAAAATTAATGCTTTTGAACTGTTTTGTTGTAGAAGACTCTTGAGAGTCCCTTGGACTGCAAGGAGATCCAGCCAGTCCATTCTGAAGAAGATCAGCCCTGGGATTTCTTTGGAGGGAATGATGTGAGGCTGAAACTCCAGTACTTTGGCCACCTCATGCGAAGAGTTGACTCAGTGGAAAAGACTCTGATGCTGGGAGGGACTGGAGGCAGGAGGAAAAGGGGACGACAGAGGATGAGATGGCTGGATGGCATCACGGAATCGATGGACGTGAATTTGAGTGAACGCCGGGAGTTGGTGATGGACAGGGAGGCCTGGCGTGCTGCGATTCATAGGGTCGCAAAGAGTCGGACATGACTGAGCGACTGAACTGAACTGAACTGAACTGAACTGAACTGAAGCAGTGGTATAAAGCAGGTCCTTTCCAGGTGATTCTAACATGGCTCTTTTCCTGAGAGTCCACATAGCCTGTGGCATCTTTGCCTCATGAAACACTGGAATGGTAAACTGCATCCTCTGAAGTTGACTCTCTTGACTCTCGTATCACAGGCAGCACCAGTCAGCCAAGCTATCCCAAGGGAGAGTCACACTCTGGTTCTGGTATATGAGAGTTCACACATACAAGATTCATATACTCTTACCTCTAGGTCTCCACACCCAGCCAGCACAGCCAGGTAACTACTTCCTAATTCTAGTAGGAAATGAGAGATTTATTCCCTGGAGAAATGGGACAGAAGAGATTCAGGCTTGAAGGAATCTAAACACTTTCCTGGGAAAATATGTGAAAATTCACACACTAAATGATGGAACCTTTAGTTCCCTATAATGTAGTGTTAGTCGCTCAGTCATGTCTGACTCTTTGCAACCCTGTGGACTGTAGTCCACCAGGCTCCCCTGTCTGTGGAATTCTCCAGGCAAGAATACTGGAGTGAGTTGCCATTCCCTTCTCCAGGGGATCTTCCTGATCCAAAGATCAAACCCAAGTCTCCTGCATCACAGGCGGATTCTTTACTATCCGAGCCTAACATAGGCACTAAGTCCTATGCAAATTGGATAATTCTTCCTGCAAAAAACTACATAAGACTCTGAAAACAGAGCTAGAATTAAGACCAACTGGGAGTCTTCCAATGAAATAGCCTAGTCACTCCCGCATGGTCATAAAACTTTGAAATGGACCAGAGAAGGGACTAAGCATGTACACAGAGCTTCCTAGAGGTTTCTTACTGCCCTAAGGATTAAACGTAAATGAGGCGCCACTGGTCAACAGATGTTTGAGGGAAGCCTCCTACATGAAAGGCAACCTGCGTGGCCCCTGCCCTAAAATAAGAGGTGTAGGGGAGGGCTAATACAGAGAGTAGAAGAAAAAGGGCTTAATTATAACTGATTTCCTCAGAAAGATAGAAAAGACATTTCACCCATGAAATAATGTGATATTATTTCAATAATTGGAGAATTTGTAAAGATCTTAGAAATATGAAGAATAAAATTTTAAAATTCAAGGAAAAGGTTGGAAGATAACATTGACAAAATATCCCCCTCCTAAAACTGGACATTCAGGGAGAAGTTTTTTAATTAGAGAATCAGTCAAGGTGGTCTAATAATAAATTGATAGGAATTTAAGGAAAATAAAACAGAGGAAGAGGAAGAAAAGAAATTATCAAAAGATAAATGACCAGAAAATATCCTAGGATGAATAAGGACTCATGTTATCATAAAGTTAATATGAGATCCTTAATGCTTCTGGAAAGAACAAAAATAGGTTATACATAAAAAGGATCTGAAATAAGAGTGCCCCTTGACTTCTCCTTGGTGCCACAGGAAACTAGAAAATAATACTGCAGTTCCTTTAAAATTTGGATGCAAAAGTCATTTCTAATTCAGAAAGCTGTTCTCAACCAAACATCAATCTAGTGCAACAGTAGAACCAAAGCATTCCAGGCATGCAAGGAACCAAAACATTATCTCTCATACACTGTTCAATTGGCCACTACTGAAGGATATGTTCCACACAAATGAGGAAGGAAACTAAGAAAGAGGAAGCCACAAGACTCAGAAATCTTGGGACCCAACACAGAGGATACAGGATGCCAAGGAGAATTCTTCGAAAGAGTTTCACAGCTGGCCTGGAGAGAAACCAGCACAGACTGAAACAAGAACAAAAAGAGGGGCAGAAAAAAAAGAGTCCAGGAAAATGATCTGTGCAAAATCATAGAGGCTACTGGAGAGCTGAGAATAACTCATAATAAATACGTAGTAAAGTAAGCAAGTGGAAGATTCTACAGCAATGATTAACTATCAGTTCAGTTCAGTTCGGTTCAGTCGCTCAGTCGTGTCCGACTCTTTGTGACCCCATGAATCGCAGCACGCCAGGCCTCCCTACTATAGGAAACACAAGAAGTGTGTAAGAAAAAAAAATGAAACCATAATAAACTACTTGACCCACAGTGACTTTTTAAAATGGAATTCCCTCTTCTGCTCAAATGAGCCACTACACTTTGAATAAAATCCACACTCCTTATCATGGCTTAAAGGAGTATTCATGATGTTTCCCCTCACTCACTAAACTCCAGGACATTTAGTAAGCTAACTCTGCTGCTCACCATGTATGGGACGCCACCTCCATGTCCCATGGTTTGTCATGGTATCAGGTCTTAGTGCAAAGTTTATCTCCTCTGTGAGGCTTTCCCTGAGTAGCCAGTACAACTTAGTACTGGCTCCCCCTCGGTTCTATCATCATAACATCACTTCATTATATTTTCTTCATACTGCATCACTAATTGAAATGTTTTATTTGTTAGCATTTGAGAGGAAATTAGAATAATCTTATTTGCTCTTCTCCAGGGGCTCTTTCCAACCCAGGGATCGAATCCAAGTCTCCTGCATTGCAGGTAGTTCTTTACCATCTGAGCCACCAGGGAGACCATGGATAGCAGGGCTTTACATATGTTATTTTATTCAATCCTTGTGGGGTAGGTACTATTTATTTTCTTTATAGACAAGAAAACAGACGCACAGTTAAAAAACTTGTTGGAGATCACTTGAGAGCAAAGCTGAGAATCACACACCAGCAGTCGGGCCCCAGACTGTCTTCATTACCATCATGTTACTTGGCCTTTCCCTACAAGTGCCATGAAGTGTGTCGACTCTCCCTACTCTTCCTCCTCAAAGCTTCAAGACCTTGAGAAGTGCCCAATGCTTACACAGAAAGGACTCTTCACATGTTTGTTCAAGAAATGCATTACAGGACTCCCCTGGTGGTCCAGTAGTTAAGAATCCATCTGTTATTGCAGGGTTAGATCCTCAGTCTGGGAAGATTCTACATGCTGTGCAGCTACAAAGCCCATCAGCCGCAACCACTGAAGCTCACATGTCGTAGAACCCATGCTCTGCAACGAGAGAAGCCACCATGTTGAAAAGCCCACCCACAACTAGAATAGCCCCTGCTCTCTGCAACTAGAGAAAGCCCGCCGGCAGCAATGAAGAGCCAGTGCAACCAAAAATAAATAAACATTAAAAAGATAAAAAATAAAAACTTTATTTAAAAAAAGAGAGAGAGAAATGCATTACAGTAATCGGAAGTCATCACTCTGAGGAAAATGAAAAGAAGGAGGTGGATGTTTTTCCTTCTTTGCTATTAGTTGTATCACTGACCACATTTCAGCTTTGTTTTCCTTTCAGCACCCATGGTTTCTGGTTCTTCTAGGTTTAGGACCTCCTGCTCAAGAGATTTCAGGCTTTGGGTCATTTGGTGGCTCCATCACTTTATTATTATCTCTAGTTTCTCTCTAATCCTGTTAGCTCAGTTCAGTTGCTCAGTCATGAGCCTATGGCCTGAAGTACGCCAGACTTCCCAACACATCACCAACTTCCAGAGCTTGCTCAAACTCATGTCCATCAAGTCATTGATGCCATCCAACCATTTTATCCTCTGTCATCCCCTTCTCCCACCTTCAATCTTTCTGAGTATAAGGGTCTTTTCCAATGACTTCTTCACATCAGGTGGCCAAAGTATTGGAGCTTCAGCTTCAGCATCAGTCCTTCCAATGAACATTCAGGACTGATTTCCTTTAGGATTGATGGGTTGGATCTCCTTGCAGTCCAAGGGACTCTCAAGAGTCTTCTCCAACACCACAGTTCAAAAACATCAATTCTTTGGTGCTCAGCTTTCTTTATGGTCCAACTCTTATATCCATACATGACTACTGGAAAAACCAAAGCTTTGACTAGATGGATCTTTGTTGGCAAAGTAATGTCTCTGCTTTTTAATACATTGTCTAGGTTGGTCATAGCTTTTCTTCCAAGGAGCAAGTGTCTTTTAATCATGGCTTGCAGTCACCATCTGCAGTGATTTTGGAGCCCAAGAAAATAAAGTCTGTCAGTGTTTCCATTGTTTTGTCTAGTCCTGTTAAGATGGTAATTAATTTCATGGCTGCAGTCACCATCTGCAGTGATTTTGGAGCCCAAGAAAATAAATTCAGCCACCATTTCCACTGTTTTCCCATTTATTTGCCATGAAGTGATGGGACCAGTTACCATGGTCTTTGTTTTTTGAATGTTGAGTTTTAAGCCAGCATTTTCACTCTCCTGCTTCACCTTCATCAAGAGGCTCTTCAGTTCCTCTTCACTTTCTGTCATGAGGGTGGTGTCATCTGCATATCTGAAGTTATCGATATTTCTTCTGGCAATCTTGATTCCAGTTTGTGCTTCATCCCGCCCAGCATTTCACATGATATACTCTGCATATAAGTTAAATAAGCAAAGTGACAACAAAATAGCCTTGATGTACTCCTTTTCCAATTTGGAATGTATCCTTTGTTCAATGTCCACTTCTGACTATTGCTACTTGACCTGCATACAGATTTCTTATGAGGCAGGTAAGGTGGTCTGGCATTCCCATTTCTTTATGAATTTTGCACAGTTTGTTATGATCCACACAGCAAAACCCCTTAACCCAGCAAATTGCCAGTCACAACCCGCTCTGCTGAAAGAGGGTGAATCCTTGCGGCTACACAGGAGTGTCTCCCCCTTCCCATCTGTGGGGTAGGTACTATTTATTTTCTTTATAGACAAGAAAACAGACGCACAGTTAAAAAACTTGTTGGAGATCACTTGAGAGCAAAGCTGAGAATCACACACCAGCAGTCGGGCCCCAGACTGTCTTCATTACCATCATGTTACTTGGCCTTTCCCTACAAGTGCCATGAAGTGTGTCGACTCTCCCTACTCTTCCTCCTCAAAGCTTCAAGACCTTGAGAAGTGCCCAATGCTTACACAGAAAGGACTCTTCACATGTTTGTTCAAGAAATGCATTACAGGACTCCCCTGGTGGTCCAGTAGTTAAGAATCCATCTGTTATTGCAGGGTTAGATCCTCAGTCTGGGAAGATTCTACATGCTGTGCAGCTACAAAGCCCATCAGCCGCAACCACTGAAGCTCACATGTCGTAGAACCCATGCTCTGCAACGAGAGAAGCCACCATGTTGAAAAGCCCACCCACAACTAGAATAGCCCCTGCTCTCTGCAACTAGAGAAAGCCCGCCGGCAGCAATGAAGAGCCAGTGCAACCAAAAATAAATAAACATTAAAAAGATAAAAAATAAAAACTTTATTTAAAAAAAGAGAGAGAGAAATGCATTACAGTAATCGGAAGTCATCACTCTGAGGAAAATGAAAAGAAGGAGGTGGATGTTTTTCCTTCTTTGCTATTAGTTGTATCACTGACCACATTTCAGCTTTGTTTTCCTTTCAGCACCCATGGTTTCTGGTTCTTCTAGGTTTAGGACCTCCTGCTCAAGAGATTTCAGGCTTTGGGTCATTTGGTGGCTCCATCACTTTATTATTATCTCTAGTTTCTCTCTAATCCTGTTAGCTCAGTTCAGTTGCTCAGTCATGAGCCTATGGCCTGAAGTACGCCAGACTTCCCAACACATCACCAACTTCCAGAGCTTGCTCAAACTCATGTCCATCAAGTCATTGATGCCATCCAACCATTTTATCCTCTGTCATCCCCTTCTCCCACCTTCAATCTTTCTGAGTATAAGGGTCTTTTCCAATGACTTCTTCACATCAGGTGGCCAAAGTATTGGAGCTTCAGCTTCAGCATCAGTCCTTCCAATGAACATTCAGGACTGATTTCCTTTAGGATTGATGGGTTGGATCTCCTTGCAGTCCAAGGGACTCTCAAGAGTCTTCTCCAACACCACAGTTCAAAAACATCAATTCTTTGGTGCTCAGCTTTCTTTATGGTCCAACTCTTATATCCATACATGACTACTGGAAAAACCAAAGCTTTGACTAGATGGATCTTTGTTGGCAAAGTAATGTCTCTGCTTTTTAATACATTGTCTAGGTTGGTCATAGCTTTTCTTCCAAGGAGCAAGTGTCTTTTAATCATGGCTTGCAGTCACCATCTGCAGTGATTTTGGAGCCCAAGAAAATAAAGTCTATCAGTGTTTCCATTGTTTTGTCTAGTCCTGTTAAGATGGTATTAACTTGTCTGCTATACAAGGACTGAGGACAAGGTGGCCTCATCCTCTGTATGAGCCCAGGGTGAAATGGATGTGATGGTGACTGTGTCTTGGGCCAGGTGCATCCAGTGAGTTCCCTAAAGGGTATCCAGAAGACTCATTGGTAAAGTGGAGGGGAAAGAACAAGAAGCTAGAGACCACTCTTCACAAGATCTTTAATCCAAGGAGAAATCCAGAGTGCATACAAGCAAAAAACGATGATTTGGTCCCAAGCGACACTAAGACAGAACATTCCAGAGAGGGTTTACAGAAGCCAGACAGTTCAGGTGGCCAGGAAGAGGAGCACTATAAGAGTATAGCATCTGTTTCCACTTATAGGCCCAAATGGACCCTAAACAAAGTCCCAATAAAATCAACTCATCCCCCTGTCTTTTTGCATACTTCACACCACCACCACTCCCACTAATCCAAGCATCATCACCTCTTCATTGCATGTCACTGTAATCTCCCAACTCAGTCTCAGCTGTCTCACCGAAGTGGACTCTCCTAATGGTGAATCTCTTCGTGTGAGCATCTTACTTTATAATATGGAGAGTCTGATTACTTTCTAAACCATCAAAACCTGCCTCCTTGGGGCTTAACAGTTTCCCCCTCAACTTATCTCTTTCTTTTTGCATTTTATTGTTTATAATCAGAAAGAAGAAACCTTCAGACCGTTGCTTGGAAATCTCAGCTAAATCTCAGTTAACCACTTCTAAGTTCTGTTTTCCATATAGCTATAGCCACAAGTCCACTAAGCTTTCTTCTACTATATATAAGAATTTCCTCTGGTTTCCTTGAACATCTTCCCCAGTACTCTCAGAGCCCTCATCAGTAGTGCTTTTAACATCCATATTTCCAACAACAATCAGCTCAAGACAATCTAGGCTTTTCTTTTTGTGATCCTCAGATTTCTTCCATCCTCTGTCCAATGCTCAATTCAAAGCCACTTCCTTATTTTCGGTATCTGTTACAGTAAGTACCAAAATTCATATTCATTTTCTGTTGTTGCTGTAACAAACTACCATAAATTTTGTGGTTTAAAATTAACAGAACTTTATTATTGTAGAATTCTGGAGGTCAGAGTTCCAAGTTAAGTGAAGTGAAATGAAGTGAAAGTCGCTCAGTTATGTCTGACTCTTTGCAACCCCATGAACTATAGAGTCCATGGAATTCTCAAGGCCAGAATACTGGAGTGGGTAGTCTTTCCCTTCTCCAGAATTTAGATACTAGTCAAATTCTCCAGGGGATATTCCCAACCCAGATATCAAACCCAGGTCTCCTGCATTGCAGGCAGATTCTTTATTATTCGAGCCAGCAGGGAAGCCCAAGAATACTGGAGTGGGTAACTTTTCCCTTCTCCAGCACATCTTCCTGAGCCAGGAATCGAACCAGGGTCTCCTGCACTGCAGGCAGATTCTTTACCAG
The DNA here is from genome assembly GCA_006408675.1 of Madoqua kirkii. Lineage (NCBI taxonomy): Eukaryota > Metazoa > Chordata > Mammalia > Artiodactyla > Bovidae > Madoqua > Madoqua kirkii. The sequence goes on along the minus strand of SJYC01044842.1, from coordinate 5,673 downwards.
CTGAACTACCAGGGAAGCCCCTCCAAGTTAAGGTATAGAAGTTGTTTCCCTGCTTTTGCACCTTCTAGAAGCCACCTGTATTCCTTGGCTCAAGGCCCCTTTTCCATCTTCAGAGCAAGCAGTATAGCATCTTCAAATCTCACTTTCTCTCTCCCTCCCTTGCCCCCTCTTTCCCCCTAACCTCTGCTTCCATTGTCACATCTCTTTCTGTGAGCCCCCTGCCTTCTTCTTGTAAAGACCTTTGCAATTAAATTGATCTGAGCCAGAAAATCAAAGATAAGCTCTCCATCTCAAAATCTATAACTTAGTCACAAAATTTTCTTTACTATAAAAGTTTCAGGGGATTAAGCCATGGGCATCACTGAGAGTTCATTACTCGGCCTACCACACTTACCAACCACCTAGCCTAGGCCAAGTATTGGATTATATGTGTTTGCACAGTGGCAAAAAACTGGATATGCTCTCTGTCCTGAAGAAATGTACCATCTAGTGGGAAAGTGCATCAGAGATCAGTCCCAAAACCGAACAGATAATCACATGCATGCCTGGGTGTGTGTCAGGTGCTCCAGTTGTGTCCAACTCTTTGAGATCCTATGGACTATAGCCAGCCAGGCTCCTCTGTTCATGGGATTCTCCAGGTGAGAATACTGGAATGGGTTGCCATGCCCTCCTCCAGGGGATCTTTTCACACCGCGTCTCCTGCATCTCCTGCATTGCAGGTAGATTCTTTACCCACTGAGCCACCCGAGAAGCCCAATCACACCCTTAAATAACTGTAAACTGCAATTCGTACTCTAAAGGACTTGGAATCACAGAGGATCATAAGATCAACTGTGAAGTAGTGACATTCAGTCTGAGGCTGGCAGGGTGGTGAGGAGCTAGCTTAATGGGGAGCAGGGGGAAGGCCTCCAAGGCAAAAGGATCAGCCCTGAAGAAAAGTTTGGGGGGGTGAAGAAGGCTGGAAAGATGAAGTGAGGCTGCAAAGTAAGAGTGATCAGAACTTTTGGTGCCTTCTAGAGCACAGGGGAGACTCTGGCTTTTAGTCAAAGCAAAAGAGGAAGGGTTGAGGAGTTTTTTAAACCAACAACACATGTGATCACTCTGCTTTGTGGAGAACAGACTGGGGTGGAGGTGTGGATAATTTGTTCACTAGAGGTGAACAAAAATAGAAACCTATTAATATTTACCCACTGAATATCCATTTATTATATATATATACCCATATATATTATATACCCATATAATATAAGCCCACTGATAAGAAGAGAGTGGCTTGAACTGTGCACTTGGCAGCTAAAATGGAGAAAACTGCAGAGATGTAAGATGTATCTTGAACCAAAAATAACTGATGGGACTTGGTATAATTAAATGTCATTTAAAAGTCTGGGATATGACCATAGGTATGGACAGATTATGAGGAACATTGTATATTAATGGAGATGCGATGCAACAAAGAGGAATGGACCATCCATGAACCTTGAAATAATGAGAAAACAGGACCTAGGATGGAAGAGAGAATGATGAGCAAGTGCCAAAATCTTCAGTGGGTAAGTGTGAGAGCATGTGATAGTTAAGAGGCAGAAGGAGATGGCACAGATTGCTGGACCGAGCAGGGGAAAGAGGATTTTAGGAGAAGTCTGATGCGGGGACAGAATGGGCAGGGTGAAGGAGACCAAGGAAGAGAGTACAGAACATGAGCCCCCACCCCAGGTGATGGAGGTGACCTAACCTGAGGGCTGGAGGGGTGGAAGCATTTAAGGAAGGAGCTGGAGGGGGGCAGTGCTAATACTGAGTTGTAAAGGGTCCTATGGACACATCTGGTGGGAGGTTCTAGTAAGGGTTGAGACAAGAGAGAAAACCCAGAGCATCGAGGGATAGTGAAGCATGGAGATACTGTGAGCAAAGTGTGATGTGAACTTAACTAGTCCCTGGGTTGCCAGTGTTGTGAGTTCTCATAGTTCATTCCTTGAGAATGCTGGGTACATGGGACCCTGTATTTACCAGCGGTCTGGAAGAGAGGCCAGGCACACATTTCCTCGTGGTCTTTTACAGCAAAAGAATGGGTGATTGAATCTAGGTCCAGAAGTCTGGGGCTGCTCCTACTTCCTTGTTCGGCTGGCCTTCTCTCCTGCTTCTGCTCAAACATCACCTCCACTGTAAATCCTCCCTTGACTTCTCTGATCAGCATTTTTCAAACACATAAATGTACACAGTTAAAAGGATGACAGAGATTTTCCTTTAATCTGTATATAGAAAGCTCACTTATTCTTCCTTCCACTAGTTTTTTTTTTTTTTTAACTTCATTCTTTTTTACATCTGTTGGATATGTGAATGACTGCCAATCTTTTGTCATTACAAACAGTGCTGCAGTAAATTCTCTGCTTTGGATGTCATTTCACACAGGTACAAGTAAACACAAGTCACTTCTAATTAAACATGAACAATGATGTTGAACTACTAAATCTCACAGTGTGTACTTAAGTTCATGTGGTTGCAAAGGACTCCTCATTCCCATCAAAATGTTGTCTTTTAGCACCAAACTGTAGACTGACGGGCTACTGTGAATAAATGTTCTAAGAACATCATCAAGAGGAGGAAAGTGCCTGGTTGCCTGCTGGACTAGCAGACACAATGTTTTTTGTTTTGTTTTCAGATATAATGTTAATGTAAGAGGCAAGCATGAAATAATTAAAGTAGCATAAACATTACTGACACACGATATCCACATATTCACTAAATTACTGACACTACTAATTAGAGCACATAGAAACAGACCCAAAAGAAAAGAAAAATAAGTTAATTTTCAGGAAACTTTTAAATAGTGACTATAGTAAGTGGCAAAATTGTCCACAGGAGAATTGAGAAGTCTTGGTTCTTGAGGTATTTGAGTGGAATAGAATTGAAGTCTTGAAAAATAAACTTAAAAGAACAATCCTTCTTTAGCAGAAGTAAATGCCTAAAATGACCTAAGAGGTTTTTTTTCTTTCAAAATTCCAGTGTTCAATGGACACTGCCTCTAAGTGCCTCTTTTGTTGGATTTGTTTGCCAGTGTATGCATTAATTAGTTTGCTTAAAAACTGCTTTGTTTGCAACAACAACAGAAAATCTCCACGTTAAACGGTACTGGAACTAGTTAACATTCCTAGACACTTAGAATTTGTTCTAAATTCTCTCGTCAGTTCCTTGGGGTGTGGCAGGGACACTTTCTCTTTACAGACTGCCTAAATCTGAAGGCAGTAATGATTTAGTGAACTGGCATTATTGAGTTTGTTTCTTATGATTTTCCTGGGTCCAGTTCATATTATGTAGCATCTTTTTGAATGAACTTTTCCAGAAATGTTTTCAATGTATGCTTACAATCTATGTACAGTTTCACCACTGACACTCTAAAAACATCAGTCAGTAGCTGTATGAAATGAATCCAGCAATAGGCATTAAAACATGTGTTTACTGTTGTCTGTGTTTTTATAACCCTCTATATTTTGGTAGTCAATTACAGTTCTAACATCAAATAAATTCCTATGTGGAAAAATGTATCTACAGTTTGAAAACAAAGAAATCTAAAACGGAATCAATGAATCTGAATCTAGGAAGTCTAGAAACAGGACGTTGATTTAGTTCAACCAGTATCTGTAAAAGCACCACTGATGGTACAGAGTTCATGCAATAGAGGAAAGGTGAGTGCAGAGACTGTAGGATATGATCAATATCTTATTTCCTGACTCCAAAAGGAGACTCTGCTCTTAATCTTCTCATCTTTCACGTTCTCAATCCACTGTAAAACAAGTCACTGTTTTACACTCCACTGTAAAACAAGTCACATGAGAACAGGGGGGTGAGCTACATGATGAATGGCATCATGGAGGGGACAGATGGGAAGAAGGTACAAATGGCAAGGAAGGAATTTTTTTGAAAGTTATTTATTTTAATTTTGGCCGTTGCTGCTGCTAAGTTGCTTCAGTTGTATCCAACTCTGTGCAACCCCATAGACGGCAGCCCACCAGGCTCCTCTGTCTCTGGGATTCTCCAGGCAAGAACACTGGAGTGGGTTGCCATTGCCTTCTCCAATGCATGCAAGTGAAAAGTGAAAGTGAAGTTGCTCAGTCATGTCCTACTCTTTGCGACCCCATGCACTGTAGCCCACCAGGCTCCCCCGTCCATGATTTTCCTGGAAGAGTACTGGAGTGAGTTGCCATTTCCTTCTCCACTGGATCTTTAGTTCTGTGCACGGGTTTTCTCTAGTTGAAGTGAGTGAGGGCTACGCTCTAGTTGTGGCACACTTGCCTTTCATCACAGTGGTGTTTCTAGTTGTGGAGACACAGCTAGATATTCCCTTTGGGCAGGAAGTTATTAATGAAATAAGAAACCTAAGTACTCCAAACTACTAAACTCTACTAAGAAATTATGTATTAGCCCTGTTTAATGAAATGGCCGTGTATACACTTCAAAATGAGATGAAGATCAAATAAATGTGGGTGCAGCTTCCATGAATTAAGTTCTGCTCTTGACCATTGCAGAGGATCAAAATATGACATCCCAAAGCATGCCCCTTTGGGATAAGGGTTATTTTAAGCTGAAGGCACAAGAGAGCCAACAGATACAGCAGGAAGCCTCCCTGGAGCCTCCCTTTCGCTGACTAAAAGTAGAAACTTCTAAGAAATTAGGACTGCCCAGAGTCTCCTCTACTGCAGAAGCTTCACAGCCACCAAGGAGCCAAATAGTCAATACTGAGATGGACCTGAACAAACAAATCTTATCCCATTAGTATCCCTTGTATATTTACCACCCCACAGATTGCTACCTCTGGAAATCTAAAACGTTTGCCTTTGTCTCATCTGTTCTCTACAAACGTGTTTTTCTTTGTTAGGATGTTATGTAAACTCACATTCTAACCATCCTGTGAGTTAGTCATCACTGAGATTCTCCTGTTTGTATGCAAGCTGCAGAGATAATCAACGGTTCTCTTCTTACACTGTCCTTTGTCAGCCTAATTTGCAAAACACCAAGAAATGAACCTAAAAGATAAAAGAAAACGCGTTTTCCTCCCCTACACTCTACACCTTGGTCTTTATGAGATAAAAGAAAAAGATGAAACTGATAACGTGTATGGTTAAAAAACAAAATATTGGTCATCTTCCTGTTTGGTCTAAAGACAGATATTTTCCTTTTTTTAAAAAAAATTGATTTATTTATTTGGCTGTGCCAGGTCTTAACTGTGGCATCCAAGATCTTTGATCTTCATTGCAGCATGCAAGATCTTTAGTTGCGGCATCAAACACTTAGCTGCAGCATGTGGGATCTAGTTCCCTGATCAGGGATTGAACCTGGGACCCATGTATTGGGAGCTCAGAATCTTAGCCACTGGACCACCAAGGACGTCCCTAGAGGCAGATATGTTTGATATTAAAAGAGCAGTGTGGAACTCTTGCTTGTATTTCTAGCTGATTACAGGAACAAGAGCCAATAGCTCTCCACTGCTGTAAAAACTAGGTTATTTCAGTATCTTCCACCAGTCTTCCATGCTATATGGACTACACTGTCCTGATTTTAACAACAAATAATTTAGATATAAAATTTTGTGCCTATGTGTGTTTGTACTTTTTGTTGGAGGAGATTGTACATTCTTCTAAGATTTATAAGGTGATATCAGACCCCAAATGGATTAGAACACCA
>SJYC01044840.1:0-11768 GCA_006408675.1 Madoqua kirkii | reverse complement strand
TGATATAGATGTATAGCTTATAATCACAAAATGCTGGAATTGACATATGTGCTGTCTTTCTTAAATATCATCCATTTTCTTTAATTTTGTTTTCCATTTTTATATAGAAAACAATTTTATTACATGATTTTTAATTACTACTAAGATATTTATGAATAACATTAAAAATACTCTCTGACATTTTTGATCAATTGATAATTTTGATGAGTGTGCGTAATAACTATTTGTATCTCTAAAATATTCAAAATGACTTTTTAAATGTCATATTTACTTTTAAAAATCAGGATCTTCCCTATTTTGCTCTGTTTCTGTGCATTTTACCCATGACATATATAAAGAAGAATGTTCAGTCACAAAGTCATGTCCAACTCTTTGTGATCCTGCGGACTGTAGCATGCCAGGCTCCTCTGTCCTCCACTATCTCCTGGAGTTTGCTCAAATTTAGATCCATTGAGTTGGTGATGCCATCCAACCATCTCATCCTTTGTTGCCCTCTTCTCCTCCTTCCCTCAATCTTTCCCAGCATCAGGACCTTTTCCAATGAGTTGGCTCTTCACATCAGGTGGCCAAAGTATTGAAGCTTCCTCTTCAGCATCAGTCCTCCCAATGAATATTCAGGACTGATTTCCTTTAAGATGGACTAGTTTGATCCCCTTGGTGTTTAAGGGACTCTCAAGAGTCTTCAACAGTCCACGATTTGAAAGCATCAGTTCTTCATCACTCAGCCTTCTTTATGCTCCACTCTCTCATCTGTACATGACTACTGGAAAAACCATAGCTTTGACTATATGGGCCTTTGTCGGAAAACTAATGTCTCTGCTTTTAATATGCTGTCTAGGTTTTTCATAGCTTTCCTTGCAAGGAACAAGCTTCTTTTAATTTCATGACTACAGTCACCATGCACAGTGATTTTGGAGTCCAAGAAAATAAAATCTGCCATGCCATAATCTTAGTTTTTGTTATGTTGTGTTTTTAGCCAGCTTTTTCATGCCCTTCTTTCACCCTCACCAAAGGGTCTTTAATTCTCTTCATTTTCTGCCATTAGAATGGTATCATCTGCATGTTTGAGGTTGCTGACATTTCTTCCGGTAATCTTGAACCGAGGTTGTGATAAGCAAGTAACAATATACAACCTTGTTGTACTTTGTACTCTTTTCACTGTTTTGTCCAGTCAGTTGTTCTGGGTTTGATTCTAACTGTTACTTCTTGACCTGCATACAGGTTTCTCAGGAGACAGGTAAGGCAGTCTGGTACTTCAATCTCTAAGAATTTTCTGCAGTTTGTTGTGATCCATAGGAAGGTTTTAGTGTAGTCAGTGAAGCAGAAGTGGATGTTTTTCTGGAACTCTCTTGCTTTCTCCGTGAGCCAACAAATATTGACTGTTTGATCTCTTGTTCCTTTGCCTGTTTAAACTCAGCTTGTACATCTGGAAGTTCTTGGTTTACATGCTGCTGAAGCAAAGCTTGAAGGATTTTGAGCATAACCTTGCTGGTGTGTGAAATGACCACAGTTGTATGGTAGTTTGAAAATTCTGTGTCATTGCCTTTCTTTGGGACTGGAATGAAAACTGATCTTTTCCAATTGGCCATCATCTGGTTTTCCAAATTTGCTGGCTTATTGAATGCAATACTTTAACAGCATCATCTTTTAGGATTTTAAATAGCTCAACTGGAATTCCTTCACCTCCACTATCTTTGTTTGCAGTAATGTTTCCTAAAACCCACTTGACTTCACACTCCAGGATATCTGGCTCTAGGAGAGTGACCACACCATTATGATTATCTTGGTTAAGACTTTTTTCTATAGTTCATACTTCCCTGGTGGCTCAGACGGTAAAGTCTGTCTACAACGTGGGAGACCTGGGTTTTTCCCTGAGTCGGGAAGATTCCCTGGAGAAGGAAATGACAATCCACTCCAGTACTCTTGCCTGGAAAATCCCATGGACAGAGGAGCCTGGTAGGCTACAGTCCATGGGATTGTAAAGAGTTGGACACAACTAAGCGACTTCATTTTCACTTTCCTTGTATTCTTGCCATCTCTTCTTAATCTCTTCTACTTCTGTTAGGTCCTTACTCTTTTCTGTTCTTTACTGTTCCCATCTTTGCATGATAGCTCCAGTTTTCTTGTAGAAATCTCTAGTCTTTCTCATTCTATTGTTTCTCTCTCTCTCTCTCTCTTTTTATTTATTTATTGTTCATTTAAGAAGGCCTTCTTTTCTCTTCTTTATATTCTCTGGAACTCTGCATTCAGTTAGGTATATTTTTCTTTTTGTCCCTTGCTTTTCACTTCTCTTCTTTCCTAAGCTATTTGTAAAGCCTCTTCAGGCAATCACTTTGCCTTTTTGCATTTCTTTTTCTTTGGAAAGGTTTTGGTCAGTTCCTCCTATACAATGTTATGAATCTCTTTCCATAGTTCTTCAGGTACTCTGTCTACCAGATCCAACCCTTTGAATCTCTTTGTCTCTTTTACTATATAATCATAAGGAATTTGGATTAGGTTTTACCTGAATAGTCTAGTAGTTTTCCCTACTTTCTTCAATTTAAATCTGAATTTGGCAATAAGAAGTTCATGATCTGAGCCATAGTCAGCTCCTGATCTTGTTTTTGCTGACTGTTTAAAGTGCCTTCATCTTTGGATGCGATGAATATAATCAACCTGATTTCAATACTGACCATCTGGTGATGTCCAGGGTTAGAGTCTTCTCTTGTGTTGATGGAAGAGGGTATTTGCTATGACCAGTGTGTGCTCTTGGCAAAACTCTCTTAGACTCTGTCCTGTTTTATTCTGTACTCCAAAGCCAAACTTGCCTGTTACTCCAAGTATCCCCTGGCTTCCCAGTTTTGCATTCCATTCCCTGGTGAGGAAGAAGATATCTTTTTTTTTTTTTTTTGGTGATGTTAGTTCTAGAAACTGTTGTAGGTCTTCACAGAGCTGTTCAATTTCAGCTTCTTCAGAGTCAGTATTTGGGGCATAGAGTTGTATAACTGGATGTTGAATGGTTTGTTTGGAAAGGTTTGCTTTGGGGGTTACATCCAAGTACTGCATTTTGGACTCTTTTGTTGACTATGAGAGTTAATCCATTTCTTTTAAGAGATCCTGCACAGTAGTAGATGTAATGGTCATCTGAATTAAATATGCCCATTCTCATCCATTTTAGTTCACTGATTACTAAGATGTCACAGAGAAGGGAATGGCAACCCACTTCCAGTACTCTTGCCTGGAAAATCCCATGGACAGAGGAGCCTGGTCAGCTGCAGTCCATGGGTCGCTAGGAGTTGGACACGACTGAGTGACTTCACTTTCAATTTTCACTTTCCACTTTCATGCATTGGAGAATGAAATGGCAACCCACTCCAGTGTTTTTGCCTGGAGAATCCCAGGGAGAGGGGAGCATGGTGGGCTGCTGTCTATGGGGTTGCACAGAGTTGGACATGACTGAAGCAACTTAACAGCAGCAGCAGCAAGATGTCAATATTCAATCTTACCATCTCCTACTTGACCACATCCAGTTTACCTTGTAATATTCCAGACTCCTATGCAATAATGTTCTTTATAGCACCAGACTTTACTTTCACTACCATACACATCCTCAACTAAGGATTGTTTCTGGTTCAGTTCAGCAGCTTTATTTTTTCTGAAGCTATTAGTAACTTCCCTCCATCCTTTCACAATAATTGTATTAACATCTTCCAACCTGGAGGACCCATCTTCCAGTGTCACATCTTTTTGCCTTTTCATACTGTTCATGAGGTTTCCCAGGCAAGAGTACTGGAGCGTGTTTGCCTTTTTCTCCTCCAGTGGGCTCTGTTTTGTCAGAAATCTTCACTATTTTGTCCTGTCCATCTTGACTGGCTCTGCATGGCATGGCTCAAGGCTTCACTGTTATGCGAGGCACTTTGCTATGACAAGACTGTAATCCATGAAGGGGATTAAGGGGGATAAATGACATTTAAAGTAGAGATCCAATGGCCCAAAGATGAGAAGCAGATATATCACATGACATGTCAATCCCAGTTTTGCCTACCCATACATCCTTCCTACCCTTACTGACTCCCTTCCATAATAGTCACCTAAATCAGGAAGCCAGTCAGTCTGTGTCTTTATGTATTCTACTCCTAATTAACCCTATACCCTTACAAAACTGAGAAAGCTTAACACTTTGATTGCAAATTTTTTATCCTAGCTCAGTGCCTTCCAGAATGAAATGTGGAAAGGGCAACCCAAGAGGCACTGATAAAGTGAGATCAAATATTAGATTTTACTAATATTTTCATTGTTTTTTTATTATTTTATAATTTCAATTTTTTTGCATGTGTTATATATGTGTGTATGTATATATTTATATATGTTTTCTATATAATTTAAATATCATAAGAATAAATAAGAAAGATATATTTTCCTTAAAACTTTGATGATAGAAGTCTGCGATCAATAAATTTGGAGGAAATTGCCTCAATGGAGTGTCATGGGGAAAGTGTCTGGCTCTATTAATTAATTGCTGACACAGTGTTCTCAAAAGTGGATTCTGACTTCTGTTCTTATCTAAATTCACCTTATACCTACAGCTATTCTAAACTTAACCCAAAATACCCAGTTCTCTTCTGATTCTTCAGAGATTCCTTAAACTAGGGTTGGTATCTTTTAAAAAATCAAAAGAGCCAAGTAATGTCTTATTGGCCATATTTTTACTATCATTACTGCCCAACTTTGTAAACTCTGGTACTACAATGTTAAAACAGCCATAGACAACATATCAATGAATGCACATGGCTGTGACTCAGTAATACTTTATTTATACAAACAGGTGTCTGGACAGATTTGCCTGACAGGTTGTAGCTTTTTGACTCTTGCTTTAGACACTAACATCCACTTGAGTTTTCCACATTTTTGATTGAAGTTGTTTAAAGAATGCTCACCTTACTTTCTATTGTTAGAATTTTCTCAACTGTTAGCTGGATATTAATAGTTCTGATAAATGCACATTTACCATGTTATAAATTGTTTAAAAAAAATCACCCCGTCCAGATGGAAATGTGGGAACACTGTGTCTGGTAAAGATGATGATAACCAAGGAAAAATATTTTTAAATATCCTTATTGTTTCCTTATCTATACCCAGAAGACTTTGAAACTTGACTAGAGGTCTAGAAGGAGTAGGATGTAGTGTGCTCTGAGAGTGTCTAATTATATAAAGGAAGGATGGAAAGAATGGAGGGAAATAGTAGGAAAGGGGGAAAAAAATGGAGGGAATGGCAGGAAAGGGGGAAAACAAAGATCTCTCAAAAGTCAAAGACCAAAACCCTTACATATAACTTTGTCCTTCCACTATGACATTTTGAAGAAATTATAACTAGTGTAAAAGCTTAGACTTTGGATAAATGATTGCCTGTATTTTTTATCTTTCTATTTAAAATCTATCCTGTAACTAATCTCCCAAAACTTCTTCTGAGAGTGCTAAGAACACATATATTAACTGTCTCAATATTAAATGAAGCTTTCAAAGCATTATTTTGAGTCCTTAAGGGCCATGCATGTGTGCATGCCAAGTCACTTCAGTTGTGTCTGACTCTTTGCAGCCCTAGGATCTAGCCTGCCAGCTCCTCTGTCCGTGAGATTCTCCAGGCAAGAATATTGGAGTGAGTTGCCATGCCCTCCTCTAGTGGATCTTCCTGACCCAGGGATCAAGCCCACTGCTCTTACATCTCCTGCACTGGCAAGCAAGTTCTTTATTACGATACCACCTGGAAGCCCCCTAAAGGCTATACCCTAAAAATAATAGCCAAAATTTCTGTTCTGTCACTATTTGATAAATCTGCCTTTCAAAATGTTGGTAGTCAGAATTAAGTGATAAATAATGTTCACATTAAAATGCTTAAAGTAAATAATTATTTGTTTTCTGCTAGCAGAGTTTTAACTTTTTCCTTTCTTTAAAAAAAATAACCTCTAGATAAGTTCAAGTTATTTTGTGGCTATAAGAGCAAGACACAGGCTAAGCAATTTAATAAAAGCGACACAAAAGAAAACAAAAAGAGAGTGAGTCAACTGTCTTTATGGAAAAAAAAAAAAAAAGCAAAAACCTCTGCAATCTTGCCTAGTGAAAAAAGACTTAAATTCTTGAAAATGGGATAAACCTCTCTCTTCTCTGGTAAAAAACTTAGTATTAAATATCATTGCTCTTTTTTCCCTCCAAAACTTTATTCCAATATTAAGGCTTAAAAAAGTGCATGTTAAAATTTCAAGTGATAGTTCAAAAACATCAAAACTTATTATGCAATTGAACAAGTAGGCAGAGCACAAAAGTAATGTAACTTTCCTTGAAGATGGTATTTAAACTCAGTAAATTGGAGAGTTTATTGTTTTATCTTTAATTTATTTTACAGATGATCATACTGTTATTTGAAGTGCTGAGAAACGTTCTCAGGCCTACAAAATTATTACAAGCTGCAACTATTTTTTGTATTAAGCCTATTTAATTGCAGAACTTATATAATCACAATTTCATACTGTCTTTCTGAATGTGATTCTAAAGCATGAATATGAAGCTGTGCTTATAATAGAACTGCAGCAGCAGGCATAGAAAAGAAGAAATGAATGAGTGCAAATGGCATAAAATGGGCTATTCTACATCTATTATTAATTGGGTTGGAAGGAGCATTAGATGATATGTCCATGAAAATTTCAAAATTTTCCAGATTAGGTAAATAGAAGAAAAGTAGTGACTAATGACAGAAGTAGTGAAGTCTGAAAGAAAGTTTGTGAAAAAATAATTATGATTTTGTTTTCACTTATATCAAGTTTAGAATGACAGTGGTTCTCCAGGTCACAACAGATGGCCCTTCAACTGAAGATACAGTCCAGCTTATTTGTATATTTTATCTATAAATTAAAGCTATGATATTTAATGAGCTATCTGGTAATATGCTGTTTTTTCACAGAGAGTATCTACAGTTAGAGGAGGACAGCAGAAATGAATAAAACTTTCAGTCATTCCATATCTGTCCTCACCTGCTAACACAGCTTGTTTTCCCCTTTGTTTGGCACTTTGTCCTCTTTACCATGAATTTTCATATCTTTTATGAAAAGAAAACTATATTCAAAACCAGTAACCTCCTCTCTGACTTCTACTTGAATGTAGTTATATAAATCATCATCTGTTTCCCCCCAAATCACTGGATAGCTGTTATCTTCACCCTTTGTGTTATAAAGAACTGCCATGCATCTGCTACCCCTACACTAAAAGCAGCTCTTGGGTTAAATTTTCTCATACCATCTTTTATGTCTTTGTTAGTTCAAATTTTTCTGTAATGTAGATTTGGTGCATGTTTCATCAGAGAGTATCCAATTTTAGCAAATTCATTTAGTGTGAAAAGGTTACTATTTTATACTCAGTCATCTATGAAATGTAATTATTCTGGCTATGTACCCCACCAAAAGCAAAATTGCAAGTTAGTGTGAAAAAACATGGTATGATCTTAGAACAGAGAAGATAAAATCAAATGAAGCCTATTTTCACAGAAACATCTCAAGGACAACTTTTGATGTCTCAACGCGTACAACCTCAGTCATTTGTGTTGATTTTCTCCTTTAACTGATTTATTCAAGCATCTGTATTTTGAAATAGGATCCGATGTATACCATCCTGTAAATAATTATTTTCTGGTTAAAAAAATAACAACATGATGCTCATGACTTTCTCTGTGGTGTAAGCATAGGGAATATGAAGATAGAGTACATTGCAGCTCTGTAAAGTGGATTTGTGACTTCTCTATGAAATGATGTGTTTTGTGAAGCACTTTTCTGGAGAGATATTATGGATGGAGACACACATACACACACACAACACACACACATATATGATTGTGTGATGCCAACCAAAAATCTACAGTTCTGGCATCCATACATTAGTTTTATGATTATATTCAACACTTGGAGTACAACTAGAGGAAACTAATATATAGCATGTTTATTCTTCCTGAGCATCAGTTGTCAGAATTTGCTTTTGATTCTGGCAAGGACTCCTAAGGAAAGGTCTCCTGAGGAAGCCCATAAACATATCTTGGTTAACTTATGATCAACAGTCCCATTTGAGGAAAATAGAAAATCTTATGTCAAAATCTATATTAAAATACTGAATCCTAAAATAGGTTCTCACAGAGGAAAAAAGAAATGAATTTTATCAGACAATTCCATTTTATCTCCTATAACTTATTGTTCAAAGTTCATCCTCTGGATGCTAGCACCCATACAATTCCAAGCCACATCATCCAGCCATTTTTGGTGGCTTCTAGGAGAGCTAGAATCCATTTGACATCAGTAGTGGCTTCTACAACACAAGTCATGAGCACAGAGCAGTCAGTGAGAAGGGGAAAACCAGTAGCACCCTGCCTATCTTGAGCTCACTGTTATGTAATCTGCTTAGTCTAGCAGTGCATTTGTGTACATACCAAGCATATCTTTTAAAATTTCATGTTTCACAAGTGACCAGGAAGTTTGTGGAATTTTATTAAGAGGTGGGTGATATAAGGCATGAGATCAGGCACTCTTGAATTATTCCATAATTATGGGAGTAGCTGTCGTACTGTGTTCTACAAGCAAGGCAAGCACTGCAGCAAGGCTGGCACTTGATGAAAGTGATATTGAAACTCTGTTTCTCCAAAGAAATAGTAATCTTCTCATTGTCAGCTCTAAGAGTGTGGTTAATATCGTGTTCCTGTGCTCACTTGCTTCATTTGTGTTTGACTCTTTGTGACCCCATGGACCGTAGCCCTACAGACCCCTCTGACCATGGAATTTTCCTGGTAAGAATACTGGAGTGGGTTCCCATGCCCTCCTCCAGGGAATCTTCCTGAACCAAGGATTGAACTGCATCTCCTGCATTGCAGGTGGATTCTTTAACACTGATCCAGAGATATAAGCAAAAATTAGAACTCTTTGACCAAGTGATGTACTTAGTCACTCAATCATGTGCAGCTCTTTCGGACCTCATGGACTGTGGCCCACCAGGCTCCTCTGTCCACAGGGATTTTCCAAGGAAGAATACTGGAGTGGATTGCCATGCTCTTCTCCAAGGGATCTTCCCAACTCAGGGATCGAATCCAGGTCTCCCACATTGCAGGTGGATTCTTTACCATCTGAGCCACCAGGGGAGTCCAGGTGAGTCTAAAGAAATGTACACATTGAGTTCAACTTTGAAAACATGAAGGGTGAATGGGAAGACTTGCACAAAACTTGTGTGAAAGGAAAGTCAAAATTTAGGAAATCACATCACATATATATATTTCATAGGCAGACTCCACTTAATGTGGACAGGTGACTGGAAAGGGAAAGAAAATTTTCTATAATTTCTTTGCTTGAACAACTACACAACATGAATTACTGAGACCAAGATGGTGGGAAATATGAATACTTCCTTTTAAACAAAATGTATTTGAGATTCTTGTGGTATTTACAGTGGAAGAATAAGGACAAAAGTGGAGTGATATTTTGAAGTGAAATTTAACAAAGAAGTGTTTTATATTGTATTATATTTGTTTTGCTAAAGGCCAGGGAATTACAATATAAGTAGTCTGAATGCTTTGGGGAAGTTGAGTAATGAGCTCTGAGGAGAGAGACAGTAAGCATGGCTCCAGGCTCACTTCCAAAGAAAGCTTGAGTCTGAAAGCCAGATTCGGGCCTTATTGGTCATGTGCACAGTACTCTTGCCTGGAAAATCCCACGGATGGAGGAGCCTGGTAGGCTGCAGTCCATGGGGTTGCGAAGGTTGGACACGACTTCACTTTCACTTTCACTTTTCACTTCCATGCATTGGAGAAGAAAGTGGCAACCCACTCCAGTGTTCTCTCCTGGAGAATCCCAGGGATGGGGGAGCCTGGTGGGCTGCCATCTATGGGGTGGCACAGAGTCAGACACGACTGAAGCGAGCAGCAACAGCAGCAGCAGCAGCAGCAGCACATAAATAAGTAGTTTAACTTGTCTAAGCTCCAAGGGAAAACCAGATTTAAGACAAAACAAAAGCAGTGTATTCTAAAAGAGACTGAAGATATAAATGATTTTACTGATGACAGAGGGCGGGCATACTTTAGGAGCAGATAAGGGGGTGAATTAAGATCAAAAGAGATGAATAAGAGCCATTTTGGACTTTAAAAGATGAAAAACAGTCTAGAAAACCTGCCTATGGGTATAAACAAATATAGGACCTGTCATTTAAAAAAATATAATAAACATCATAGTGAGGTTAACCTTGATGGCTTCAAGGCATAGTGTCAGTGAGGTTCTGTGTGTTCTGATAATAAAGGGAATTGATGAGGCTATTGCCTTGAGCTTTCCAAAATCAGTAGCATTCCCTGTTTCCATCTCTTTGATTTAAAACTCATAATCTGGATCCACTATGTAATACTTCTGTATTTTTTCAGTGGTGGTTTTGATCTGTTAGGGACTTGGGGTAATTTTTTGCTATTTTTCTTACTCCCTGCATGAACTTTTTTTTGGGGGGGCTAGGATATGAAAGTTTATTATTATTGTGCTTTCATCATCAAAACTTATGATCTTGGTCTTTCCTTCCTACCTTTATATAAGCCTGAAAGAGAGCCTTTGACTACTTTGAGAGTCTTAAAGGGGACTCTAGGAATGTTACCAAGAGCATGGCCATTGTGATCATTGTGATCAAATCCAGCAACCAAAGCTTCATCATTTTCCTCAATAAAATTCAAACAACTATCATTGGATATAAAGACTGTGATTTTTTTTTTTTTTCTGCCATTCTTAACTGAAGCCTGATACAGATTTTGGTGGCAGAATTTGGCTCTTTGACTTCAACCCCTATGTTTTCAAGCGCAGTTTCTTTGGTATGAGAAGTGCCTCCAAAATTTTGTCCTTCAGGGCTTTTCCCAAATGGGATTTCTAGAGCTGTTTATCATGCCACTTGTGGTCTCCCTGGTAGCTATGGACCTCCCTGGCAGTATGATTGACAGTATGACAGTATGATATTTGTGCATCCTGCTGGCACCGTGGGCCTGAATGAAAGAGAGAAACAACACAGAAAGGACCACAAGCCAGCACCCCCTCTTGCTTTTTTAAGGTGATTTTACTATGGGATATATATATCTAATATATATATATATATATTAGATGATATAATGATAAATACAGTGTTGCTTTATTAACATCTTGGCCAGCTCCTGGTGGCTCTTCAAGTTGGAGTTTTATACTGAACTGTGTGGCATGGGCCCAACTGAATGTCTTAGTCAACAGCAGAAACATGAAGAACAAAAAAGAAAATCTCTGTTTTCTAATCTGTAAGCACTGTAACCCCACATAACACTAAACATAAACTAATGGAGGTTTCAATTCAGTTCAGTCATCAATTGTGTCCAACTCTTTGCGACCCCATGAATCACAGCATGCCAGGCCTCCCTGTTCATCACCATCTCCCGGAGTTCACTCAAACTCATGACCATTGAGTCGGTGATGCCATCCAGCCATCTCATCCTCTGTTTTCCTCTTTTCCTCCTGTCCCCAATCCCTCCCAGCATCAGAGTCTTTTAATGATTCAACTTTTCGCATAAGGTGGCCAAAGTACTGAAGTTTCAGCTTTAGCATCAGTCCTTCCAAAGAACACCCAAGGTTGATCTCCTTCAGAATGGAATGGTTGGGTCTCCTTGCAGTCCAAGGGACTCTCAAGAGTCTTCTCCAACACCACAGTTCAAAAGCATCAATTCTTTGGCACTCAGCCTTCTTCACAGTCCAACTCTCACATCCATACATGACCAC
>SJYC01044839.1:0-11214 GCA_006408675.1 Madoqua kirkii | reverse complement strand
ACTTCAAAATGAGATGAAGATCAAATAAATGTGGGTGCAGCTTCCATGAATTAAGTTCTGCTCTTGACCATTGCAGAGGATCAAAATATGACATCCCAAAACATGCCCCTTTGGGATAAGGGTTATTTTAAGCTGAAGGCACAAGAGAGCCAACAGACATAGCAGGAAGCCTCCCTGGAGCCTCCCTTTTGCTGACTAAAAGTAGAAACTTCTGAGAAATTAGGACTGCCCAGAGTCTCCTCTACTGCAAAAGCTTCACAGCCACCAAGGAGCCAAATGGTCAATACTGAGATGGACCTGAACAAACAAATCTTACCCCATTAGTATCCCTTGTATATTTACCACCCCACAGATTGCTACCCCTGGAAATCTAAAACGTTTGCCTTTTTCTCATCCGTTCTCTACAAATGTGTTTTTCTTTGTTAGGATGTTATGTAAACCCACATTCTAACCATCCTGTGAGTTAGTCATCACTGAGATTCTCCTGTTTGTATGCAAGCTGCAGAGATAATCAACGGTTCTCTTCTTACACTGTCCTTTGTCAGCCTAATTTGCAAAACACCAAGAAATGAACCTAAAAGATAAAAGAAAAACACATTCTAACCATCCTGTGAGTTAGTCATCACTGAGATTCTCCTGTTTGTATGCAAGCTGCAGAGATAATCAACGGTTCTCTTCTTACACTGTCCTTTGTCAGCCTAATTTGCAAAACACCAAGAAATGAACCTAAAAGATAAAAGAAAACGCGTTTTCCTCCCCTACACTCTACACCTTGGTCTTTATGAGATAAAAGAAAAAGATGAAACTGATAACGTGTATGGTTAAAAAACAAAATATTGGTCATCTTCCTGTTTGGTCTAAAGACAGATATTTTCCTTTTTTAAAAAAAAATTGATTTATTTATTTGGCTGTGCCAGGTCTTAACTGTGGCATCCAAGATCTTTGATCTTCATTGCAGCATGCAAGATCTTTAGTTGTGGCATCAAACACTTAGCTGCAGCATGTGGGATCTAGTTCCCTGATCAGGGATTGAACCTGGGACCCATGTATTGGGAGCTCAGAATCTTAGCCACTGGACCACCAAGGACGTCCCTAGAGGCAGATATGTTTGATATTAAAAGAGCAGTGTGGAACTCTTGCTTGTATTTCTAGCTGATTACAGGAACAAGAGCCAATAGCTCTCCACTGCTGTAAAAACTAGGTTATTTCAGTATCTTCCACCAGTCTTCCATGCTATATGGACTACACTGTCCTGATTTTAACAACAAATAATTTAGATATAAAATTTTGTGCCTATGTGTGTTTGTACTTTTTGTTGGAGGAGATTGTACATTCTTCTAAGATTTATAAGGTGATATCAGACCCCAAATGGATTAGAACACCAGTGAAGGAGATGGCACACCGGACTAGGAGTCAAAATATCTAGTTCCTCATTATGTTGTGCTATTTATGGTGTTAAACAATTTAAGTTAGTTTTCTGATCTTCATTTTTCCTTATCTGTAAAATGGGAGTTAATAATATAATTGTCATGCTTTCTTCCTATGAAGATTTTGGGGTTATAATTCAATGTTATGTAACATTATGTAGAGCATTTAGAAATATAAAGCATCTCTATTTTGTTAAGCAAAGAAGTCCTTCTCAAAACCTGGATGTGTTTCCTCTATAAACATCAACACTCATTCCTCATAATGCATTATTATGCTTTCCCAAGCAGACCTTACAACCTCATTTTGACTCTACTTTTTATCTTCAAAGTTCAAAGAAACATTTATCGTCATTACAGATTCCTGCACTAATATCTAGCACTAAAATCCAAACAATACAACTCTGAACCTAAAATGAAATGAAAGTATTAGGCAAAACTGCCCTTTACCACAGTGATGGAATGTTAACAACTGCTGAGCTATCACCGAGTGCAAATCCATACTTGGCCTTAAACACAAATTCCTTGAAGGTCTTTGTTGGTCACAGAGACATTCGTGCCATGTTTGGCCTAGAACATCCCAACAGGTGCCCCTTCTATCTAGGTTTATAAGGAGTCACAATTTGAACTTTCATGTCCTAGAATTCTTAACCATTTCCAGTCAAATAGCAAAATCATTTCTCAGACGAGGGGTTAGACTGTATATGCAATTGGTCACGTATTCAGATCCACATAGCAAAATAAAGAAACCAATGAATTAGTTCTTTTTAGATGAAAAATAGAGCTGTTAAGGTAACTAGACAAATTTTACAAATATTTCACAATTTTTCAATCACAAAGAATCACGTATTTTCAATACAACTCTTCCAGACCTTTGCTTGTTGTAATGTAATTTCCTCTATTTTTTTTAACTTGTTTTCCTTTTTCCTCTCTTCTTGACCTTTTCCCTATATTTCCAGAGTGTGATTATCTCTTTCTTTAAGATTTTCTTTCTCCCATTAATCATTGAACATGAGAGAAATATTTTGCAAAATGGTTTTTCCTACAAAAAGCCTATATATGACAATAGGGAAATATTTATATGCTATGCTATATTAATAAACTGATCTAATTTCTAAGTTATTTTAAGGATATAAGTGCTCAATTTCTAGAGGTAATTCAGCCTGTAGACTTGAGAAGACAAATGAGAACCACAGGTGCAGTTGACACATGTGATAGAAAAGCCTTTCTGCTTTGGCTTCATACTCACCGTTGATACTGTCAGTCATAGACTAGATCTTATGATAGGAATGTTTGCAATTGCAAAGTTAGGTTTAGAATCAGAACATCCCCAATACTCCATTTTAAAACATTTAAAGCACGTTGCACCTTAAGTTGATATTATGCAGTGTCCAATTTCAGTGGACTTAGTTGAATGGCCACTGATATGTATTACCAAATGGGCTACAGAGGCTCAGGAAAGCCCATCAGTAGGAATTTTTACCATATGTCACTTTAAATGTTTAGAGCATTTGGACAGCTGTTAAGGGGATAAAGTTACGACACAAAGACTGCCGTATTTACAACTGTAAAGTGAGCAGATTAGCCACAGTTTCCTCCTGTGCTCAGAAAGAATGATAGTATTATATAGAAAGTAGAAGATGCCTGGGATAATGATGTCCATCTTGGAAGTTACCAGATTCTCATTCTAATATGGTAACCAAATCCCCTCGGGCATAATAAGGCTGACCATTCCACTAGGTTTGTCTAGAATAGCATCTGTTAGAGGATTAACAGTTGCCAAGCCTAAAATAAGCTAGAGAAAGCCCTTCATTTTCATCTTACCCCCACTGAGAATCAGACAACCTGAAACCTCCAAAGATATAACTAAACCAAACACGCAAGGTACCCACAGTTTAGAAATAATTCTTCGCTTATGCTTAGAAACAGTTTACTTATAACCCTAGACCTCCCAGTTTATACTATCCAGCTGTGCCCGTCTTTTAAAAAATTTAAAACTTTAATTAAATGACCCAGGAGAACAGAAAAGGGAATTCTCTAGCCCCAGACCCACGATCATAGCAAAGTCCAAAAAGAAGAAGAAGGACTCCAGCAACAACTCAACGTAAAGCCACAGACTCTGTTTACTATGGCCCTCCCAATGTCCATTTCCTCTGTGTGAAGACTTCTTCCCTTGCTATGCAGAGACGTGCTGTATGTGGCTGGCCTTGGTTACAGACTCCAAATTTTAATTTTCTGCTGACCCCCAAATAAACCCATCTGTGTCCAAGAAATATTTGCTACAGTCTATTTGTTTTAGGTCAACTCTCCCCTGGTCTATTATCTTGATATCAGAAATAATCCACTTAAGGGGAGCAGAATAGACCACCCCCAAAATATGCCTCTTTAGCATAAGGACAATTTTGAGCTGATCACTTTTGAAAAGCTTTTGAATATCTGAAAACAGAGTAGAAGTTGCATTTATAAGGGAAATCCCCGTTTGCAAGGGTGTCTCCTCTGTACCAGGAAAGGAAGGATAATGAAATCTCTAGAAACTCTTAAGAAGGAGAAGGTACTGACTTAAACATGCAATTTATTCCTGTTTTCTGTGCATTGTTTGATAACCTCCCATAACTAGCTTGTCCCAAACCTCAATGTCTTTCTTTAGTCTTTAGCTGAAGATGATATTTAAGGTGGTAGTTTGGGTCATTTCAAGGAGTTACTCAAGTTTTCCTGGATATTTTCGATGTACAAAGGAGGTATACATGTTATTAAACTTGCTCCCCCTGACTCCTCCCCCATTAATCTGTGTTTTATTGTGGGGATGTTTCAGCCAAGAAGGCTTCTCTGGTGACTCCTTGGTAAAGAATCCGCCTGCCAAAGCTGGAGATACCGGTTCAGTCCCTGGGCTGGGAAGATCTAGAGGAGGAAATGACAACCCACTTCAGTATTCTCGCCTGGGAAATCTCAGGGATGGAGGAGCCCGGTGGGCTACAGTCCATGGGGTCACAAAAAGGTCGGACACAACTCAGTGACTAAAGAACAGTTCAGCCAAGAGTAGTATAGAAGGAGAATTATTTTTCCTCCTCCATAGAACTTAAAGTCCTAGAGTGAAGTTAGCCAGAAAGAAAAACACCAATACAGTATACTGACACATATATATGGAATTTAGAAAGATAGTAATGATGACCCTGTAAGTGAGACAACACAAGAGACACAGAGGTATAGAACGGACTTTTGGCTTCTGAGGGAGAGGGAGAGGGTGGGATGATTTGGGAGAATGGCACTGAAACATGTATACTATCATATAAGAAATGAAGCGCCAGTCTATGTTCAATACAGGATACAGGATGCTTGGGGCTGGTGTACGGGATGATCCGGGGAGATGGTGTGGGGTGGGAGGTGGGAGGGGGCTTCGGCATTGGGAGATCGTGTACACCTGTGGCTGATTCATGTCAATGTATGGCAAAACCATTACAGTATTGTAAAATAGAATAAAGTTTTAAATTAATTTAAAAAAAAAGAACTTAAAGTCCTGATCTGAACTAAGAGATAACATCTGAAATTACGAAAATAATTGGGAGATATACAATATCTGAAAAAAAACATAACTTGATTTTAATTCTTCACATAAATTTCTGTAATAATCTTTCACAAGATTTTAAGCCCATTTCAAACATTTAGACCTTCTTAGATTCAATGACCTGACAAGCAAGAGAAATTCTTGCATTACAAATGGAAGTTTTCTTAACTCACCTTCCTTTTTCTCTATAGTTCTAAAATCAGATATTATTACAGAGACTCATTAAATAAATACTGGCCAAAATGAAACTCTCATCCACTGTTCTTGCTTTTTCTATTTTTCTCACCACCTCAGGTTCTACCAATGCCCTTTTGTTAGGCCTGCTTAACTAGCTGCACTTCTCCGAGCTTGGCCTGGGGGGCCACATCCTGTGTCTGGAATGTGAATCCCCACCCCCTCCCTGCCAGGCCTCGTGTTTGGCCCCCTGCACACGTGCAAACAGCCCTCTTCCTTCACTTAACCGTGCATCCCTGACAAAGACTTCTTGTCTCTGTCCTTTCAGATGCACGTCATCTCCACTTCCATTCAGTAAATTATAATAGGTACTTCCCACTTTTATACACAGCTTATTCAATGTGTATGCAATTTTTCTCACTCGGTTGTTTGTTCTGTATGTGTCCATCTTAAAATAATAGCTCCCAGGCAAGACTATGTCTGGAAAATTATCTGAGGACAGAACTTATCAAGGGCTTCCCAGGTGGTTCAGTGGTAAAGAATTCGCCTGCCAAACAGGAGTTGCGGGTTCCATCCCTGGGTTGGGATGATCCCCTGGAGAAGGAAATGGCAACCCACTCCAGTGTTCTTGACTGGCAAATCCATGGATTAAGGAGTCTGGTTGGCTGCAGTCCACGGGGTGGTGTTAGACCCGGAGAAGGCCTAATCACCGGAACCGTCGTCCCACAGATCACCAAGACCAGGAATTCGATGCAAACCGCAAGAGGATTTTATTGAACCAGCGCTCCGGGGTTCGAACTCCACAGGAGGAGTGAACCCAGAACACTGGTCGAAAAGGATTTTTATACAGAAAAATCACAAGCAGGCAGGAATAGGGTTAGGACAATGTGATTGGGGGCCACAAGCAGGTACAGGTGGGGTGAGGACGTTTGATTGGTGGGCAAGGCTTAACCTTTACAGGGATAGGTCTGCAAGTTATTAAGTCGAAGGCCGACTGACCACCCCTCGGTGGTTGGCCAATTCTCAGGAAAAAACAGCCTCCAGGAAGGATTAACAGAAAAATAACCATTCTGGGTGGGGGGCTTCTGCAAAGATCAGGAGACCATGAGTCATCAGATAAGGGGCAGGCTATTTTCCATGAGGTATGGCCTGCCTCTGGGGTTTTAACAGGACAAAGAAAACTTTTTAAAATTTAACTTTTTCCCTTCAGTGGCAAAGAGTTGGACATGACTTAGTGGCTAAGCAGCAGCAGCAGCAGCACAGCATATCTTATCATGGTGTCATGTGCAAATCATTTTTTAAAAATGATGATTATGATAGAAATACTGAGGTAAAAGGTGAGTAGAAAGGTTTTTTAAATAATAAAAAAAAAAAACTTAAAGGAACCTTACATACATCTTAGACCATGCCTAGAACACATAATCATTTCTTTCTTAATCTTAGTAAAATATAAGAAAACAGAGATGAGACTACTTGAAGAGATCCTCCAGTTTCCTGTGTAAAGGGCCAGGGGTTTTGTACTCATGCTAAAGCACCCATGAGCTTACAAAAATGCATAATCCACTAAATTCCACCTGGGACAGGAGAAAGCTGAAAAGCAAGACTGTTTATTCTCATAATTCTCTCCTTTTACTCACTAATTCTATAGTCAGAGTATATTTTGCATGTGAAATTAGACAGACGTGAGCAAGCCAGAAAGAAATCCCTAGAGACTTTTTTAAACACAGCACCTTTACATGATTCCTTTTAATACAGAACTACATTTTCCACTCATTTTCTACTTAATCATAGTGGAAATTTTTGTTTGGTGAAAAGACACCATTGACACATCCTTTCTCGTAAGCACCGTTGAAGACTGGGATGGGTTGTAAATGCATAATCCACTAAATTCCACCTGGGACAGGAGAAAGCTGAAAAGCAAGACTGTTTATTCTCATAATTCTCTCCTTTTACTCACTAATTCTATAGTCAGAGTATATTTTGCATGTGAAATTAGACAGACGTGAGCAAGCCAGAAAGAAATCCCTAGAGACTTTTTTAAACACAGCACCTTTACATGATTCCTTTTAATACAGAACTACATTTTCCACTCATTTTCTACTTAATCATAGTGGAAATTTTTGTTTGGTGAAAAGACACCATTGACACATCCTTTCTCGTAAGCACCGTTGAAGACTGGGATGGGTTGTCTTCAGTTAGCAACTGTACTTAACACTCTCATAGCAAACTCTGAAGCGTGGCCTTTTTTCTCCCTCAAAGTTCAGACTGCATATAGGACTCGCCTACTTCCAGGATGTTGCATAGCAATAGTACTTGCCCAAGCTTCTCTTTTCTTAAAAAAAAAAAAAAAGCTACTCTTCATTTTTAAAAACAATTGCAGTTTTCCAAGTGGGAAAACGGAATCCTTAAAAGGGTTCATTTCTACACCTTCCTAAGTAATGAGCATCTAGGCTCTTTATCCTTGATTAGCGTAAGAATACAGTCACTAGGGTGCTCTTGAATTTTAAAAAAAAATGCCCTTCGGCTTATTTGATGATTTGTAACTTCCAGAAGCTTGAATTTCCACAAGGAACAGAATAAGAAGAGCCTTCTGTTTTTAACAGAGATGGGACAGATTCCTTCCATCTCCCACCGTCCCCTAGTTCTGAACCTTTGTAACTTAGGGCCAGCAGAGAACCGCCATGTACTACCAGTGACACCCCCAGACCTCTTCTCCAAAATCCCCCACCTCCTGTGCATCTCAGAAACTGAGAACAGCTTCCTCTCCCTTTCCAGACTTCAAAACAGGCAGGGGAGGGAGCTGCGTGCCGCCTGTTATCTCGCTTCACAAATACAGCTGTGAAAAACCTTGAGGCGGCACATCCTGTGACGGGTTGAGCAGAAACCTGAAGAGAAAATGAAGGGAAGGTTCGGCCCGAGCGTCATTGATAAGGAAGATGCTGCAAGCATTTTGCATGGCAGCTAGCCAGCCGGTTCTTCCTCCGTCCCCTGTCTGCCAACTCAGTCTGAGGAATCGCGGGCTCAATTCATACACACATTGTTGTACAAGTACAGTCAGAATCAAGCGGTTACCTTCATCGCGGGGCCAGAGCTCGAACACAGCCGCTAGAGGTGAATGGAGGCAGAGGCGCTGCGTCCCGAGCGCTCCAGGAGGCGCGAGCCTGGGGAAGCGGCCGGGGTGGCTGCGGGCACACGTGGCGGGCGCGTCGCAGACTGGCCCGGGCTGCGAAGTCTGCTGGCTCTCCTGCAGATTGCATCAGCAGGAAGAGTCTTGAGGCTGTGTTTCCCCTACACTGCCCCCAGAGGGTAGAGTTTCTTCCAACACGATAATTCCTCCCCTGCACCCAGCTCAGACCCTTATCCACGCTCAACTCACCCGTGGGGTTGGAGGAAGATGCTAGCGTTTCAAACGCTTTATCCTTGGATTAGTGCCCTGGCATGTGCATATCTTTGATGTGAAAGTGTAGCATGTCAAGGAGGAGGAAAACAAAACAAAACAGATCACAGACCTTGATTGCAGTTCCCTCCTGAGCGGGCTGCCTGCCCACCTGAGTTCCGATTCTCCCCAGAGCGACTTTCCTGCTTTCCCCTACTCAAAATTACACAGTGGATCCCCGACATCTAAAACAGAAAATTTTAAACGTTGTTATTCGCATGGTAAGAAGCACGTGCATGGTTTTTGAGAGTTTGCCCAATCTCTGTTTCTCCCACCCCCTGCCTCTAGTCCCACAGTCCCTGCTCAAACTTTTATTTTTCTTTTGGTCAATTTCTTTTGTATCTGGGAAAATCATTTTAATTGATTGACTGAACATGTAAAATTCCTTCTGATTTGAACATTGCCTGCTAGACCAGTTCATCCTTTCTGGGTCCTCTCTTGTCTTCTATGCGAAAGCTCCAGCATTGCTACTTCTCCAGGTCTCAGGTCAGGCTCCAGGATTTTTGCTTAAATGCCCTTTTTCAGTTCAGTTCAGTTCAGTCGCTCAGTCGTGTCTGACTCTTTGCGACCCCATGAATCGCAGCAGCCAGGCCTCCCTGTCCATCACCAGCTCCCTTTGTTCACTCAGACTCCCATCCATCGAGTCAGTGATGCCATCCAGCCATCTCATCCTCTGTCGTCCCCTTCTCCTCCTGCCCCCAATCCCTCCCAGCATCAAAGTCTTTTCCAATGAGTCAGCTCTTCACATGAGGTGGCCAAAGTACTGGAGTTTCAGCTTTAGCATCATTCCTTCCAAAGAAATCTGAGTTGATCTCCTTCAGAATGGACTGGTTGGATCTCCTTGCAGTCCAAGGGACTCTCAAGAGTCTTCTCCAACACTACAGTTCAAAACCATCAATTCTTCGGCACTCAGCCTTCTTCACAGTCCAACTCTCACATCCATACATGACTACTGGAAAAACCATAGCCTTGACTAGATGGACCTTAGTCGGCAAAATGCCCTTCTGGTTGACCGCAACTCTGTCAATCAGGCAACTTCCCGTTTTTGTAACTATCAGCTGTAGTCTTTACTATGAAATCAAAGCTGAATCCCTCAAGCAGAACTGAGTCCTTGTCTGTGCACTGTGCTTTGTCCATATCCCTTATTTTAATTATTTGTTTGCATGCATGTGCTTGTCTGGGAAATCCCATGGACAGTGGAGCCTGGCAGGCTGCAGTCCGTGGGATTGCAAAGAGTCGGACAGGATAGCAACTGAGCATGCATACATGATGTTAACATCATTAGATTATGAGATTCCTGAGGGTGGATCCTTTGTGGTAGTCATCTAAAGCTAGTGTGAGGCAGGAGGCAGATACCTCCCCACCCCACAGCATCAAGCAATTGGAGATTTACCCACTATGAACTGAAACTCTAGAATAAGCAGGACAATTTAGGGAGGAGGCTGGGCCCTGCCCAGATCACCACATATTTCTTTTCTCGAAGTCAGGAGATCACTCCAACTACACATGTACAGAAAAGGTTCCTTGAAGGTCAAACGGGGAGTATGTCAAGGGCTGTTTTACCCATCCATATGCCTTTTTGGTAAAATCCATTTTGGCTAAGAGATGCATGTGCACACATGGAAGGATCCTGAGATATACCAGATGTGGACTGTGAACCAGGCAAATCAGAATGATTGACCAAAGGAAACCCAGAAGAAACACCACATAAAAGTAATTCAAACTGCCACGAGGACTCGACTCAGCAGCACTCTCGGAGTCCACCTGTGTGGCTACCCACAAGTATTTTACTTTTTTTCCCCTCTTAATAAATTATTACTTTCCATCTTTGTGGGAATTCTTTTCTGCAAAGCCAAAGGGACAGGGTCTTTGTCACTAACCACTGGTCTAGTGGCTAGGATCTGGTGCTCTCCCTGCTGCGACCTGGCCTCAGCCTCCGGCTGGGAACCCATGCCCCACTCCAAGCCATTGCTTGGAGGCCACCTGAGATCATATTGATCACCCTGGAGAGCGAGTGTTCAACACAAATGTGTGTGTGGTTGCTTAACTAAATTTGGTTAGGTGAATGAATGGTTAAATTGTATGAACAAAAATCAAGTAGCAAAGTCCATCAACTGCTGAATGGATAAATAAAATGTGATATATTCACAGAATAAAATATTATTTGGTAATAAAAACAAATGAACTACTTGAGAGGGTAACAGGCAGGAAGGCCAGTGGTCTCCAAAAGGAGGAAATAGCCTGCAAGTGTCAGACATTTTATCTCTCTTAAGCAGCAGGAGGAAACAAACTAGCAATATTTTTTCCTTCTCTATACAAGTTTAAAAGGAGGTTTCTCTTAAAATTCTGTGTTGTCATAAGGATACCTGGTTTCACCCGAAGTTAACCAATGCCTTTTTCTTATGGAAATGTTTATCTTAAGATATGCTAATGTACTGTGCATTTACCCCAAACTCTGTCTTCAAGTCGGTTCCGCCTTTTGGGCTCAGAACCTACTTGATAAACCAGTACGTTATCCTCCGATATTGTTCCTCTAATCTATGTAAATAAAACTATTTGTATGGTGATCTGCCCTTCCTCAAGATTCAAGTTAATCATTTTATGGCCCAAGATGAACC
>SJYC01044838.1:0-34956 GCA_006408675.1 Madoqua kirkii | reverse complement strand
GTTCACTCAGACTCCCATCCATCGAGTCAGTGATGCCATCCAGCCATCTCATCCTCTGTCGTCCCCTTCTCCTCCTGCCCCCAATCCCTCCCAGCATCAAAGTCTTTTCCAATGAGTCAGCTCTTCACATGAGGTGGCCAAAGTACTGGAGTTTCAGCTTTAGCATCATTCCTTCCAAAGAAATCTGAGTTGATCTCCTTCAGAATGGACTGGTTGGATCTCCTTGCAGTCCAAGGGACTCTCAAGAGTCTTCTCCAACACTACAGTTCAAAACCATCAATTCTTCGGCACTCAGCCTTCTTCACAGTCCAACTCTCACATCCATACATGACTACTGGAAAAACCATAGCCTTGACTAGATGGACCTTAGTCGGCAAAATGCCCTTCTGGTTGACCGAAACTCTGTCAATCAGGCAACTTCCCGTTTTTGTAACTATCAGCTGTAGTCTTTACTATGAAATCAAAGCTGAATCCCTCAAGCAGAACTGAGTCCTTGTCTGTGCACTGTGCTTTGTCCATATCCCTTATTTTAATTATTTGTTTGCATGCATGTGCTTGTCTGGGAAATCCCATGGACAGTGGAGCCTGGCAGGCTGCAGTCCGTGGGATTGCAAAGAGTCGGACAGGATAGCAACTGAGCATGCATACATGATGTTAACATCATTAGATTATGAGATTCCTGAGGGTGGATCCTTTGTGGTAGTCATCTAAAGCTAGTGTGAGGCAGGAGGCAGATACCTCCCCACCCCACAGCATCAAGCAATTGGAGATTTACCCACTATGAACTGAAACTCTAGAATAAGCAGGACAATTTAGGGAGGAGGCTGGGCCCTGCCCAGATCACCACATATTTCTTTTCTCGAAGTCAGGAGATCACTCCAACTACACATGTACAGAAAAGGTTCCTTGAAGGTCAAACGGGGAGTATGTCAAGGGCTGTTTTACCCATCCATATGCCTTTTTGGTAAAATCCATTTTGGCTAAGAGATGCATGTGCACACATGGAAGGATCCTGAGATATACCAGATGTGGACTGTGAACCAGGCAAATCAGAATGATTGACCAAAGGAAACCCAGAAGAAACACCACATAAAAGTAATTCAAACTGCCACGAGGACTCGACTCAGCAGCACTCTCGGAGTCCACCTGTGTGGCTACCCACAAGTATTTTACTTTTTTTCCCCTCTTAATAAATTATTACTTTCCATCTTTGTGGGAATTCTTTTCTGCAAAGCCAAAGGGACAGGGTCTTTGTCACTAACCACTGGTCTAGTGGCTAGGATCTGGTGCTCTCCCTGCTGCGACCTGGCCTCAGCCTCCGGCTGGGAACCCATGCCCCACTCCAAGCCATTGCTTGGAGGCCACCTGAGATCATATTGATCACCCTGGAGAGCGAGTGTTCAACACAAATGTGTGTGTGGTTGCTTAACTAAATTTGGTTAGGTGAATGAATGGTTAAATTGTATGAACAAAAATCAAGTAGCAAAGTCCATCAACTGCTGAATGGATAAATAAAATGTGATATATTCACAGAATAAAATATTATTTGGTAATAAAAACAAATGAACTACTTGAGAGGGTAACAGGCAGGAAGGCCAGTGGTCTCCAAAAGGAGGAAATAGCCTGCAAGTGTCAGACATTTTATCTCTCTTAAGCAGCAGGAGGAAACAAACTAGCAATATTTTTTCCTTCTCTATACAAGTTTAAAAGGAGGTTTCTCTTAAAATTCTGTGTTGTCATAAGGATACCTGGTTTCACCCGAAGTTAACCAATGCCTTTTTCTTATGGAAATGTTTATCTTAAGATATGCTAATGTACTGTGCATTTACCCCAAACTCTGTCTTCAAGTCGGTTCCGCCTTTTGGGCTCAGAACCTACTTGATAAACCAGTACGTTATCCTCCGATATTGTTCCTCTAATCTATGTAAATAAAACTATTTGTATGGTGATCTGCCCTTCCTCAAGATTCAAGTTAATCATTTTATGGCCCAAGATGAACCATTTGGAGCCAAGATTATCTCAAAATACATACTATAGGTGAGGGGCCTGGTGCCATTCTAAGTTTTGAGACATTCCTTTCTTTCATTAACAGACTGCTGATGACTATATAACATCCAGCTAAAGACTAGCAGGGGGTACTCTTTTTGCCCCCCTCTGACACCTATGTCAGAAGCTTTCTCTATCTCCTTTATACTTTAATAAAACTTTGTTACACAAAAGCTCTGAGCAATCAAGCCTCGTCTCTGGCCCCGGATTGAATTCTTCTCCTCCGGGGGCCAAGAATCTCTGCATTGTAATTCAACAACAACCTTTCATACTGATGCATGCTGCATTTAACCTTGGAAACATTACAGAAAGTGAAGGAAGCCAGTCACAAATGATAACCAGTTGTGATTCCACTCATCAGAAATATCTAGAATAGGACAGAAAATAGATGGTTATTGCCAATCTGGGGTGAAAGGATGGGGGAATAGAGAGTCACTGTTAATGTATATTGAGTTTTTTGTGGGGATGATGAAAATGTTCTAAAATTAGATTGTAGTGAGGATTGCACCACCCTGTGAATATAATAAAGTAAAATTATACTCTTTAAATAGGTCTTCCCTGTAGCTCAAATGGTCAAGAATCTGCCTGTAACGCAGGAGATCCGGGTTCGATCCCTGGGTGGGGAAGATCCTCTAGAGAAGGGAATGGCAATCCACTCCAGCATTCTTGCCTGGAGATTCCCATGGACAGAGTAGCATAGCAGGCTACAGAGCATGGGGCTGCAAAGAGTCGGACACAGCTGAGCAGCTAACACTACTACTATACTCTATAAAAAGGTAAATTGTATGAGGTGAACTACATCTCAATAAAGGTATTTTTTTAAAAATCAGGTAGCTAGTAGAAAACTTTATGAGAAGAAATAAAGTATGGGCAGGTGATAGTGATGGGGTGACAGATCTGAATGAATTAATGAGTAGATTCTGAACCAGGCCTGGAAATGACATCTAGATCCAATGACTCTCCCATGAAAGGATTCTTTCAGCAATGAAGGAAGAGAGAAGGTGGTATAAAGGCAGAGGGAAGCTAGAAGTAAAGCGAACGCGGAATTGAGGGAGTTAGCATCGGCAGAAGGACCCAAGGACTGTCAGCTGTGGCTCTCTTTGTTCTCCCATTTCCTCTGGTGTTGAGAGGAGGGTCCCACAGATCTCCCTCACTGTGACATGTACACATTTCCCAAACTTCCCTCCCCGACACCAAAATTTCTGTTCTCAAATGAAGAGTATCATCATCAGCCAAGACTGTCATTCTGTCAGTGACTCAAGAAAGTCACAGTTAAAAAATACTGATGGAAGTTGGATTCTTCATACTTAATGTAGTCCATATCTGTATCCATAGGCAGTGGTTTTTGTTTTTGTTTTTGCTGAACTTGAAGAAGAGATAGAATTTCTAGGAGTCTCCAGAGACACTAGCTTTGAAGGGGACTTCAGATTCCCAGAAACCTAGCTCCATTTTGTCATCAGTGTTATTAAAAAATCTGCTATTGTATTCATTATGAAGACTATATGCCAGCTATGTACCTGCAGAATTTCTCTCATGTATCTTACTA
Organism: Madoqua kirkii; assembly: GCA_006408675.1. Taxonomy (NCBI): domain Eukaryota; kingdom Metazoa; phylum Chordata; class Mammalia; order Artiodactyla; family Bovidae; genus Madoqua; species Madoqua kirkii. Next base: position 31,364 of record SJYC01044838.1, on the reverse strand, counting down.
AATCTTCTTTAGAGGAACGAAAAGTCACATTTTCTCAATTTCTGGGATGTGGTTCAGGAGAACTAGGAGAAAACAATGATGCTTTCTGTCATAAAGAATAGAAGGGGACTGCCTTGGTGGTCCAGTGGTTAAGAATCCACCTTGCAATGCAGGGGGTGTGGTTTCACACTCTGGTCACGGAACTAAGATCCCACAGGCTGCAAAGCAACCGAGCCCAAATGCTGAAACTACTGAGCCCAAGTGCTCTGGAGCCAGTGAGCCACAAATAGGGAGAAGCCTGCAGTGCAAAAGACCCTGCCAGGTAAAATATGATAAATAAATAAGTATTTTTTAAAAAAGAAAAATAGAGGCACATCTAGTCTAGAAATCTACTCTACAAATTCGGAAAAAGACTCCTTTTCTCTAGTTTTCAAAATGAAAATTGCTACAAGTTTTTATCTCTTTTATATTCCCTCTAATACCTGCAACTGTTATATATGTATATCAGTCAGTCAGTCAGTTCAGTCACTCAGTCGTGTCCGATGCAACCCCATGGACTGCAGCAAGCTAGGCCTCCCTGTCCATCACCAACCCCCAGTGCTTACTCAGGTTCATGCCCATTGAATCAGTGATGCCATCCAACCATCTCATCCTCTGTCAACCTCTTCTCCTCCCGCCTTCAATCTTTCCCAGCATCAGGGTCTTTTCAAATGAGTCAGCTCTTTGAATCAGGTGGCCAAAGTATTGGAGCTTCAGCTTCAACATCAGTCCTTCTAACGAATACTCAGGACTGATTTTCTTTAGGATGGACTGATTGGATCTCCTTGTAGTCTAAGAGACTCTCAAGAGTCTTCTCCTATGCCACAGTTCAAAAGCATCAATTCTTTGGTGCTCAGCTTTCTTTATAGTCCAACTCTCACATCCATACATGACCGCTGGAATCCACTAAATTTAATACTCAAAAATTCATTTATACTATACTTCATGGAAAGTTTAAGAAATTTTCCAGGAAAAATTGAACTCAGTGGATTTACTTTTAGTCTTCTTTATTTTTTAATTAAAAATTTGTTTATTTATTTATTTTTGGCTATGCGGAGTCTTCACGGCCGTGCGGGGGTTTTCTCTAGTTATGGTGAATGGAGGCTACACTCTAGTTGCAGTGTGCAGGCTTCTCACTTCAGTGGCTTAGTCTTCTAGGGGGAGCGGGCTTCAATGGTTGTGGTGAATGGGCTCAGTCATTGGGATTCTTGGGCTCTAGAGAACAGGGTTAGTAAGTTGTGGCACATGGGCTTAGTTAATCCAAGGCAACTAAGATCTGGGATCTTCCCTGATCAGGGATTGAACCCATGTCTCCTGCATTGGCAGGTGGATTCTTTATCACTGAGCCACCAGGGATGCACCTACTTTTAGCCTTTTTTATATGCATGAAAGTGAAAGTGTTAGTTGCTCAATTGTGTCCAACTCCTTGCAAGCTCATGGATTACAGCTTGCCAGACTCCTCTGTTCCGTGGAGTTCTCCCAAATCAGGGAACGAATACAGGTCTTCTGCACTGCAAGCAGATCCTCTACAGACTGGGCCACCACACATACTAGAATCTACATTCCATGCAAAACTAGACTCATTGTATCAGAGAGTATTGGCCACCCCGATCAAAATTGGAGGGAGGGGGTACCAAGTTAGATGATGCGTGCCCACATTATCATTGGTACTGATAACCAAAGACAGAAAGAGCTCAACAAGGATTTCTTATTGAATATGGAAGAGGGAGTAACCCCAGCTATTCCTAAATAAATTTCTAATCTTTGGGTCAATTGTCCCAGGACAAGACAGAGCTTTACAACTTCTTTACACTTTCTTTTGATCTGATTCTTCTTCTTTAGTAAGTTAGCTTACTTTTTAAAATGTTTACTTATTTGGCTGTGCTGGGAGTTAGTTGCAGCTTGCAGGATTTTTAGTTGTGCATGTGAGATCTAATTCCCTGATCAGGGATGGAAACCAGGCCCCCTGCCTTGGAATAGAGGAGTCTTAGCCACTGGACCACCAGGGAAGTCTTTTGATCTGATTCTTTATTCTTGTCCCTCATGGAGCAAACAGACTCAAGCCTAACTCTGTATCTCTAAACCAAGTTAAGAGAAGGCTTCCCTGCTGGCTTGCCTGCAATGCAGGAGATGTGGGTTCGATCCCTGGGTTGGGAAGATCCTCTGGAGAAGGAAATGGCAACCCACTCCAGTTTCTTGCCTGGGAAATCCCAAGGACAGAGGAGCCTAGCAGGCTTTAGTTCATGGGGTCACAAAGAGTCGGACACAGCTTAGCAAGTGAACAACAACAAAAGGCACTTTTTCATGAATAGTCATCAAACAAAGTGAAAGTTGCTAAGTCAAGTCCAACTCTTTGCAACCCCAATGGACTATACAGTCTATGCAACTGTCCAAACCAAATACTGGAGTGGGTAGCCTTTCCCTTCTCCAGGGGATCTTCCCAAACCAAGAATTGAACTGGTGTCTCCTGCATAGAAGGCGGATTCTTTACCAACTATCAGGGAAGCCCAACACAAAATAGGGAAAAGCACTGGCTTTAGAACCAGATCTGAATTTGTATTCCCACCTTCACTAATTTGTAATGTATAATTGTTCATGAAATTATTTAATCTCGTGGAAACTCAATTTCATTTTTTAACATCACTAATACAAAAAAAGGAGTACCTACCTTAGAGGTATGTTTTAAGAGAGAAATGAGTTATTACATGTACAGTGCCCATCATTGGAGGCCCACTCTATTTGCTCCACACATCTCCTGTGGATCCTTCAATCCCAATCACTTAGAATAAGTAACAGCCAATCATTTCCCGTAAGGAATAAGTGAAGGATATGGACTGAAGGTGCAAGAAAAGAAATTCAAGAATCTTAAAGATACATCTTAACCAAGATAAGAACACCAAGAGGGAATTTATGGAATCTTTCTTCTGAATCCTTTAAAAATAAGCTAACACCCGTCTGTCTTGAAAGGATATTGTAAATCTTTCTGCTAGCTTTCTATCATGTCTCAGGGCACTTCTCACCCTGACTCAAAAAGTTGGCTACTTTTCCCTTGAAACTCTTTCCTTCCAAGATACTAGGCTATCCCAGACCCTCTCCAGTCTCTCCAGCAGGTCCTTTCCCCTAATTATGATCACACTTCTCTCTTCTCCTGCCTTCTAGTTGTAGGCAAGATAGCCGTCCCACCTCAACCTGGCCCTGACACCCTCTTCCTAGGTGTCTCAGCTGTCACTTCTAGTCTGATTGTCTCCAAAACTATGCCTCCAATTCTAATCTCTCTCTTGATCTCTAGCCTTTATTTCCAAAGGCCCATAGCTTCCCTCATAGCTCAATCTAGGTTTGATTCCTGGGTTAGGAAGATTCTCTGGAGAAGGAAATGGCAACCCACTCCAGTATTCTTGCCTGGAGAGTCCTATGGACAGAGGCGACTGGCAGGCTACAGTCCATGCGATAGCAAGAGTTAGGCACAACTTAGAGACTAACCCACCAGCATAGCTGGTTCATCACTGTTATTTCAAGCCCAGTTGGTCCAAATCCAAGCACACAATCTTCCCTCTTAAACCTGTTCATCCTGCTGTCTTCCTTCTCTCCACCAATGCCATCGATATTCTCCCAGTCATCCAGGCTGCATACTTTAATATAGTTCACATCTTCATGTTGTTGTTGTTTTGTCACTAAGGCATGTCCAATTCTTTGTGACTCCATGAACTATAGCCCTCCAGGTTCCTCTGTCTCCATGGGATTTCTCAGGAAACAATGCTGGAGTGATTTGCCATTTCCTCCTCTAATGAATCTTCCTAACCCAGGGATTGAACCCAACTCTCCTGCATTGTCAGGTGGATTCTTTACCGCTGAGCCACCAGAGAAACCCTTCATGTCTTCACAGATAGCATGTAAAGTAGGAAGGAAAGAAACAAGCCTCTCACTTCCAATTATCACTAAGTCTTCCACTTCTATTTTTGCAAGACCTCTCATAGCACTCCTTCTCTTCCCACTCTCATTGCCATAATTTAGTTATTTATTATACTTTCCCTTTGGATTACTATTATTCCTGGCTTTAATCTCTCTTTGCCACAATCCACCAAATGCACACAAGGCAAGTAATCTTCTTAACCCTTGGTTCTGATGAGATTTTTCCCTACTCTAAAGAATGTAACTTGCCCTCGTATGCTCTCATATGTGCCAGACAAGGATATCTGCTGTGTGGCAAGGACACCTGACATCTTCCATCACTGTGTTTGCAGTGTTACTTGAAATTCTCCCCCACTACACACAGATTTATCGAAATGACATCCAGTTTTCAAGATCCATTTTAATTGTCCCTTTGTAGTCTTTCCTGAAGTGTGTTCTTGCTGTGTAGACTAGTGGTTCTCAACTGAGAGCAGAGATGGGGAATGGCAGAGGTGAGGAGAGTTGCTACTGGAAGCTAATGGCACAGACCAGGGTTGCTGCCAAACATCTTACAATACAAAGGACAACCCCCTAACAAAGAATCATCTGGCCCAAAGTGTCAATAATGCCAAAGCTGAGGACTGCTGCTTATAGACCCATATCAACTTCTGTGCTCTTCTGTTGTCTGAGTCCTTTTCTAGGGCACACCATGTGGAGACAGTGAGCCATCACCTCTATGATGGCTAAGCGGCTAGTAGGTGTTAGCCCAGTGACCGCCTTTCAGACTACTCCTTCTCAATCCCTTTCTGTTCTCTTCTGGCTCTTAAAGGTTTTTCAGATACTGTGCTCCCTCTGGGTTTTATCCTCTCTCCTCATTGCTTTTCTCATTCATTTTATTGAATTTTGTTTATTTCTCTTTTTGGCCATGCTGCACAGCATGTGGGATCTTAGTTTCCTGACCAGGAATGGAGCCCAGTGCCCCCTGCATTGGAAGCTCAGAGTCTTTACCACTGGACCATTTTTTAACCACTGGACCTTCTTATTTTATTTTTTAAGACTCTTTTTTTGATGCAGACTTAATCTTTATCTTTATTGTGCAATATTGCTCTGTTTTATGGTTTTGTTTTGTTTTGGTTTTTGACATAGAGGCATGTGGGATCTGAGCTCCCCACCCAGGGATCGAACCCTCACCCCTCCATTGGAAAGTGACATCCACATCACTGGATCACCAGGGAAGTCCTGCTTCTCATTCATTTTAAAGATGCTCCATGAATGAGTTCATCTATCCTTTGACTGATACTGCTAGGTTATCTGCCAAAAGACCACTTCTCTTTCCTTTCTTCTAACAAAAGCCTGATTTCTTTTTTTTCTCTAGACTGTGTGTGTGTGGTGTGTGTGTGTGTGTTAGTCGCTCAGTCGTGTCCAACTCTTTGTGACCCCATGCACTATATCCCACCAGGATCCTCTGTCCATGGGATTCTCCAGGCAAGAACACTGGAGTCGGTTGTCATTTCCTTCTCTAGGGTAGTGGTACATAATATGCCTAGTCTTGGGGGTAGTGGATGATAATTTATCTCAGGGAGTAATGACAATCTCACATTATTTTGCTATAGACCCACACTCTTTTGAGCTAGGGATGCCCAGGGGATCAAGTCTAACCAATGAGACTTAAGAGGAACTTACTGGAGGAGATCCTAAGGGGCTCACCTTCTGACTGGAAAAAAAATTCAGGCCAGACGTCCTTGCTGGTGTCATTCTGTTCTCTTCCTGTTTTAAATGCCATTTATATATTATGTTTCAGGAAGGTGCCAACAGCCATCCTGCAAGCGTGAGTGACAAGCCCAAAGTCCGAAACTAACATGTTAAAGATGGGAAGGCAGAGAGAGAGAGCAAGTGCCTGGCTGTGGATAACATTGTTGAACCACCTTGCCAAAGGTGGAATCGCCTACCTTCAAATTTTTTGTTACGTGAGATAATTACATATCTTTTTTGCTTTGCCTCTACTGGGCAAGTATTTTATTACTGCTCTCGAAAGCATGTCTTGGCTTCAATAACACCTATACTTCAGTACCACCTGACTCAAGAAGTCTACTCACATTTCAGGCGTACATTCATTCCCACGTGTTTGAACCAAAGGTATCTCCTCTCCAACTCAGTAAGAAGTTTTTATTTTATGTATCATGAACTTCTATTTTCTCTCAAATCCTTTTCTTAATAAAATCCTCAATAAAATCCTTTTCTCAAGCACACACACGTCTCCCATATTCTGCATGCTTTGTAGGCTCCAGGCTTCCCTGGTGACTCAGAGGTTACAGCGTCTATCTGCAATGCGGGGGACCTGGGTTCGATCCCTGGGTCGGGAAGATCCCCTGGAGAAGGAAATGGCAATTCACTCCAGTACTCTTGCCTGGAGAATCCCATGGAGGAAGGAGGCTTGTAGGCTACAGTCCATAGGGTCACAAAGAGTCTAAGTGACAAGCTAAACTTGTATTTCCTATCTCTCTCTCTCTCTTTTCTTTAAATTTTTACTTTTTGGCTGTACTGCGAGGCATGTGGGATCTCAGTTCCCCAATCAGAGACTGAACTCTCACCCCCTCCATTGGAAGAGTGGAGTTTTAGCCACTGGACCACCAGGGAAGTCCCATTGTATTGCCTATCTTTCTTATGCAGTACTCTTTAATTAGTAACCCAAAGTCAGCTTCAGATACTACTTTTCCTTCACTCTCTGCCAATTTAATCATTTATAATTTTATAAGCTTTTCTATTTATGATTTCTCAAATCTGTCTTTTGCTCTTCATACTCTTTCAGTTTAGACTGCCTTATTTCAAATCCTCATCATCTCTTAGCTGGATATTAGCTTCTTAACTGGGTGCATTTAAATATATTAACATATCTTGACCTTATTTTCCTTACCTGTAAAATGGGGATTAAAAACTCCATGGCTTTCACAAGGAATAAAAAAGCTGATACAAATCAGGCTAGTACTTACCGCATAGTAAATGCTCAGTAAATATTAACTATGATTATTACCTTTAATTTCTTCTAACTTGTTTTTTTTTTAAATATTCTGTGTTGTGTTTTTCTATAACATAAAGCTCTTTTCACTAAATCAGCATTGCCCAAATACTCTCTACTTCAGGCAAACAAATTTATTTGCAGTTCTAAAGATCTTGCTTAGAGAACATCAACTTAGGTTCAAATATGTCTTCACAACATATCAGTTATGCCTTCTTAGACAATGTTGTTTTGTATTTCTAAATCTTTGTTATATGGCACCAGAGAAGAATTAGGGAAGGCTGATATTTTCTCTCTATGATGCAATATTTTCTGAGTACTATATTTAACAGCCCATGCATTACAAGGTTTTCCACTCTGGCTGGAGAGAATGACAGCTCTTCTAAGCTCTGTACGATGTTTCCTGCTTGTCCTGCCTACTCATTTCAGATGATTCTTCTCCAGCTTTGAATAGTCTCCTTATACATGTGTGATGCTGCTGCTGCTATTGTTCAGATACTAAGTTGTGTCTGACTCTTTGTGACCCCATGGACTGTAGCATACCAGGCTCCTCTATCTTCCATGATCTTACAGAGTTTGCCCAAATTCATGTCCATTGATTCAGTGATGCTATCTAACCATCTCATCCTCTGTCACCCCTTTCTCCTTTTGCCTTTAGTCTTCCCTAGCATCAGGGTCTTTTCCAATGAGCCAGCTTCAGCTTCAGCATCAGTCCTTCCACTGAATATTTAGGATTGATTTCCTTTAAGAAATTCGGGTTTGATCTCCTTGCAATCCAGGGGACTCTTAAGAGTCTTCTCCAGCACCACAATTTGAAGGCATCAGTTCTTTGAGGCTCAGCTTTCTTTATGGTCCAACTCTCACATCCATACATGACTACTGGAAAAACCATAGCTTTGACTAGATGGACCTTTTTCAATAAAGTGATGTCTCTGCTTTTTAATATGCTATCTAGTTTTGTAATAGCTTCCCTTTCAAGAACAAGCAGCTTTTAATTTCATGTTTGCAGTAACTATTTGCAGTGATTTTGGGGCCCAAGAAAATAAATCTGTCACTGCTTCCACTTTTTCCTTTTCTATTTGTCATGAAGTGATGGGACCAGATGCCAAGATCTTAGTTTTTTGAATGTTGAGTTTTAAGCCAGCATTTTCACTCTCCTTTTAACTTCATCAAGAAGCTCTTTGGTTCCTCTTCATTTTCTGCCATTTAAAGTGTTATCATCTGCGTATCTGAGGTTGTTGATATTTCTCCTTGCAATCTTGATACCAGCTTGTGATTTATCCAACCTAGCATTTCATATTATATACTCTGCATATAAGTTAAATAAGCAGAGTGACAATATATATAGCCTTGCTTTACTCCTTTCCCAAGTTTGAACCAGTCAGTTGTTCCATGTCTGGTTCTAACTATTACTTCTTGAACCACATACAAGTTTCTCAGGAGACAAGTGAGGTGGTCTGGTATTCCCATCTCTTGAAGAATTTTCCACAGTTTGTTGTGATTCACATACTCAAAGGCTTTAGCATAGTCAATGAAGCAGATATTTTTCTGGAACTCCCTTGCTTTCTCCATGATCCAACTAATGTTGGCAATTTGATCTCTAGTTCCTCTACTGCTTCAAAACCCAACTTATACATATAGAAACTCTTGGTTCACATACTGCTGAAGTCTAGCCTGAAGGATTCTGAACATAATCTTGCTAGCATGTGAAATGAGTGCAATGGTACAGTATTTTGAACATTCTTTGGCATTGCCCTTCTTTGGAGTTGAAATAAAAACTGATCTTTTCCATTCCTGTGGCCACTGTGAGCTATCCAAATTTGCTGACATGTTGAGTACAGCACTTTAACAGCATCATCTGTTAGGATTTGAAATATCTCAGCTGAAATTCCATCGCCTTCACTAGCTTTGTTTATATTGATACTTCCTAAGTCCCACTTGACTCCACTCTCCAGGATGTCTGACTCTAGGTGAGTGGCCACAGCATTATGGTTATCTGTGTCATTAAGACCTTTTCTGCATAGTTTTTCTATGTTTTCTTGCTACCTCTTCTTAATATCTTTTGCTTCAGTTGGGTCCTTCTGGTTCCTGTCCTTTTTCATGCCCACCTTTGCATGAAACATTTTCTTGTTATCTCCAATTTCCTTGAAGAGATCTGTATTCTTTCCCATTTTAGAGCATTTGCTGAACAGAGAGGAGGAACGTACTGCATACCCGCAGCATACCCTCTACCGTTCACTGCCTGAAAACCACTGCTCCAAACAAATTTTCCCAGTGTTTTAGTTATTTAAGGCAGGAGGGTTAATCCAGTCCTCTTACTCCATCTTCTTCCTTTACAGAAAGAACTGGTAATAGGGAAAAGGTAATTTAGAATTATTTGTGATGAATAAGTGTTTTAGTATTACAACAAAGCTCGTGAGCACATGTAATATGATCCCTTATCATCAGACATAGTGTTTTTATTCTTTTTTGAAACTTGAGCACATTCACATGAACATAATGCAAAGTTATTGTTCATGCGGTTCTCAAGGCAAGAATACTGAAGTCGTTTGCCATTCCCTTTCCCTCCTCCTAAATCCTAAAGGAAATCAGTCCTGAATATTCGTTGGAAGGACTGATGCTGAAGCTGAAACTCCAATACTTTGGCCACATGATGCAAACAGCTGACTCGTTGGAAAAGACCCTGATGCTGGGAAAGATTAAAGGCAGGAGGAGAAGGGGACGACAGAGAATGAGATGGTTGGATGGACATGAGTTTGAGCAAGCTCTGGAAGCTGGTGATATGTTTTTATTTATTTATTTATTTTCCAGTTTTATTGAGATGTACTTGATTCTATACATTTAAGCTGTGCAGCATAATGATTTGACTTACATAAAAAATGAAATGATTATCATAATAAATTTAGTGAACATCATCATGTCATGTAGATACAAAAATAAAGATATAGGAAACAATTTTTTCCCCTGTGATGAGAACTCTTGGGATTTCCTTTCTTAAGAACTTTCATACATAACATACAGCAGTGTTCATTGTGTATATCATTATATATATTACACCCCTAATCCTTGTTTATCTTACATCTGGAAGTTTGTACATTTTGACTACCTTCATCCAATTCTCCCCGCCCCCAACCTCTGCCTCTGATCTCTTTTACAGGTTTGTTTGTTTAAATATTTATCCATTTGGCTGTGTCAGGTCTTAGTTGCAGCATGCGGCATCTTTCATGTGGCATTCAGACTCTCCAGTTGTGGCTTGCGGGCTCCAAAGTGCATGGGCTTCAGTAGTTGTGGTGCAGGGGCTTAGTTGCTCTATGACACACCAGGGATTGAACTTGTGTCCCTGCGTTGTAAGACAGATTCTTAATCACTGGGCCACCAGGGTTTCTTTGCTTTTGTTTGTTTGCTTTTGAAGTATAATTGACCTTCAGCACTATGGTAGTTCCTGTTCACAACATAGTGATTTGATATTTTTATACATTTCAAAGGGCTTCCCTGGTTGCTCAGCTGGTAAAGAATCTGCCTGCAATGCAGGAGACCCTGGTTCCGTTCCTGGGCCTGGAAGATGCCTGGAGAAGGGATAGACTACCCACTCCATTCTTCTTGGGTTTCCCTAGTGGCACAGACTGTAAAGAATCTGCCTGCAATGCAGGAGACCTGGATTTGATCCCTGGGTTGGAAAGATCCCCTGGAGGAAGGCATGGCAACGCATTCCAGTGTTCTTGCGTAGAGAATCCCCATGGACAGAGGAGCCTGGTGGGCTGCAGTCCATAAGTTTTCAAAGAGTCCAACACGACTGAAGTGACTTAGCACGTGCACACTGGTATGTGCAGCCAGGTCCTGGGCTCTCTGGAGTAAAGGGCTGGGTTCTGGGGAAGTTACGGGTACTGGGGGTCTTAAGGGGGCCAGCCTGTTCATCCATTGACCAATGTCCCTGCCTAGCTAGTTGCATGGCCTGACATGTTCAAGTAATGGTGCAGACAGGCTGGTGGGGGGTGCTGAGTCCCAGCGCTGATGAGCAGGGGAAGGATGCTTGCCAGCACCAGTATCCTCATGGTAGAATGACCTCCCAAATAGCTGCTACTAGTGTCCTTGTTTCCCAGGTGAGCTCCAGTTGCCTCCTGCCTCTCCAGAAGGCTCCTCAAGATCAGCAGGTAGATCTGATCGAGGCTCCTTTCAAATTACTGCTCTGCCCTGTGTTCCAGAGCATGTGAGATTTTGTGTTCACATTTTAAGAGTGCAGTCTATTTTCCACAGCGCTCCGGCTCTCCCAAAAGTAAGCCTTGCTGGCATCAAAGCCAAACATTCTGGGGGCTCATCTTCTCACTGCAGGACGCCCAGGCTGGGAAGCCCAGTGTGGAGCTCCAACCTTTGTTCTTTGGGGAGAAACTCTGCAATTGTGATCATCCTCTTATCTGTGGATTGCCCACGCAGGGGTGTGGGTCTTTACTATGTGGCATCTCTGTGCCTCCTACCCTCTCATTATGGTTCCTTCTTCATGCTTTTAGTGGTAGATCTGTCTCCTAGTCTTCTAGTCTTTCTCGTCACTAGTTGCTCTGTAAATACTTATAATTCTGGTATACCTTGGGAGGGGGTAAGCCTAGGGTCTTCCTACTCTGCTATTTTGGTCGCAATCTCAATACTGTTATTTTTAAACCCAAATGATAAAACTAGACCTGTCTAAGGATTCACATGATGTTTTGAATTTGGCTTCTTATATCAAAATGTTTCAGAGCAGAACTTTCTATAAGTTTCTTTTTTCCCTAAAAAATTGGCACTCACAGAGCACTGCATTAAAAGTTCCACTTTTTTATTTTCAAGAAAGTTTGGGGATATTAGACATATATTAGCCCTTTCTATTCTCTGTAAACCAACAAAAACAGGTCTCAGACTTTTGAAAGACTTTATTTCCTCAGAGAAGTTTTTGGTTTACAATAAAATTGAGAAGAAGGTAGAGAGCTCTCCTTAGATCCTCTTCCCCTGTGTGTACATAATCTCCCCCTTATCGACATCACTTATCGGAACTGTGCTTTTTTATTTTAACAAATGATAAACCTACATTTGGGCTTCCCTTGTGACTCAACTGATGAGGAACCCTCCTGCAATGTGGGAGACCTGGGTTTGATCCCTGGGTTGGGAAGATTCCCTGGAGCAGGGAATGGCTACCCACTCCAGTATTCTGGCCTGGAGAATTCCCTGGACTGTGTAGTCCATGGATCGCAGAGTCGGATAAAACTGAGCAACTTTCACTTTCACTTTCAACCTACATTGACACATAATAATCACCCAGCATTCATAAGTCCATAGTTTATCCAAGGGTTCAGTTATGGTTTTATTCATCCTATCATTATCATATCACGCAGAACATTGCCCCTGCCCTAAAAATATCTGTCCTCTGCTTATTCATCTCTCCCTGCCTCGTCCACTTTCCTTTCCTTCTCTCCTCACCAAACTTCTGATAGCATTATTCTCTTCATCTTCTTGCCTTTTCCCAAATGCCACAGAGTTGCAATCATATATTTCGAAGACTTTTCAGACTGACTTCCTTCACTTCAGTTCAGTTCAGTCACTCAGTTGTGTCCAACTCTTTGCGACCCAATGAATCGCAGCACGCCAGGCCTCCCTGTGCATCATCACCTCCCAGAGTTCACTCAGACTCATGTCCATTGAGTCAGTGATGCCATCCAGCCATCTCATCCTCTGTCATCCCCTTTTCCTTCTGCCCCCAATCCCTCCTAGCATCAGAATCTTTTCCAAAGAGTCAACTCTTCCCATGAGGTGGCCAAAGTACTGGAGTTTCAGCTTTAGCATCATTCCTTCCAAAGAAATCCCAGGGCTGATCTCCTTCAGAATAGGGGTGTTCCAATGGTGATGTTACCCACGTAGAATATCTACAGGGAGAAGGAGGGAGTGGGTTACTGCAGAACTCACTTCAGTTCAGTTGCTCAGCCTTGTCCGATTCTTTGTGACCCCATGAATGGCAGCACACCAGGCCTCCCTGCACATCACCATCTCTAGGAGTTCTCTCAGACTCATGTCCAATGAGTCCGTGATGCCATCCAGCCATCTCATCCTCAGTCGTCCCCTTCTCCTCCTGCCCCTAATCCCTCCCAGCATCAGAGTCTTTTTCAATGAGTCAACTCTTCACATGAGGCGGCCAAAGTACTGGAGTTTCAGCTTTAGCATCATTCCTTCCAAAGAAATCCCAGGGCTGATCTCCTTCAGAATGGACTGGTTGGATCTCCTTGCAGTCCAAGGGACTCTCAAGAGTCTTCTCCAACACCACAGTTCAAAAGCAACAATTCTTCGGCACTCAGCCTTCTTTACAGTCCAACTCTCACACCCATACATGACCACAGGAAAAACCATAGCCTTGACTAAACGGACCTTTGTTGGCAAAGTAATGTCTCTGCTTTTCAATATGCTATCTAGGTTGGTCATAACTTTTCTTCCAAGGAGTAAACATCTTTTAATTTCATGGCTGCAGTCACCATCTGCAGTGATTTTGGATCCTGTTATTATAGAACTGCTATTCCTTCAGTATTGTCAATTTTTTTTCATGTATTTTTCTTCTGTTGTTAGGTGTGTGTATGTTTATAATTGGGCTTCCCTGGTGACTCAGTAGTGAAAGAATCCACCTGCTAATGCAAGAGATGTTGGTTTGATCCCTGTGAAGATCCCCTAGAGAAGGAAATGGCAGCCCACTCAGTATTCTTGCCTGGGAAATCTCATGGACAGAGGAGCCTGGTGGGTTACAGTCTGTGGGCTCGCCAAAGGGTTGAGCACAACTTAGCTGCTTAACAACAACAAAAGTGTTTATAGTAGTTATATCTTCTTGCTGGATTAAACTTTTTTCCCCTACACATAATGTTCTCTTCTGCTTGTTGTAACCTTTTTGACTTAACATCTATTTTATGTGACAATAATATAATCACTGCCGTTCTCTTTGATTACTATTTGCTTTCAATATAATTTTCCATCTTTTAACTTTTAACCTCTTTGTATCTTTTTATCTAAAGTGAATATTTTATAGACAACATGTGCCTGCTGTTAAGTCACTTCAGTTGTGTCTGACTCTTTGTGACCAAATGAACTGTAGTGTACCAGGCTTCTCTGTCCATGGAATACTCAAATTAAATTAAAACAAAGAATACTGGAGTAGGTTGCCATGCCCTCCTCCTGCGGATCTTCCCAACCCAGGGATCAAACCCTTGTCTCTTCTATCTCCTGTGTTGGCAGGTGGGTTCTTCACCACTGTGCCACCCAGGTAGACAACATACATAGTGTTTTTAATCCAGTCTGCCAGTCAGTCTCCTTTTAATAAAAGAGTTTAATCAACTTCCCTGGAGAAGGAAATGGCAACCCACTCCAGTATTCTTGCCTGGAGAATCCCATGGATGGAGGAGCTTGGGCTACAGTCCACTGATGGCAAAGAGTAGGACATGACTGGGCAACTTCACTTTCACTTAATCAACTTATATTTAAATTCATTGTTGATGAGTAAGGATTTCTGTCATTTAGCTGTTTATTTTCTGTATGTCTTATATATTTTTTTTGTTCCTCAGTTTCTCCTTACCACTTTTTGTATTTAGTTGAATTTTTAGTGTACCATTTTGATTCTCTTATGTCTATTTTAAAGTTATTTTGTAGTGGTAACTTTGGGGATTACAATTGACATAAACTTAAAGCAACCTGGTTTGAATTATACCAAATTAATTTATTAGCATATAAACCAGTTTCATTAGTGTACTAATACTGTGCTAACTATATACATCCCTGTACCTCCTCATTTAATATTGTTATTGTCAGAGATTACATGTTTGTATGTTGTATGCCCAATAACATAAATTTGTAAATATTATTTTATGCATTTACCTTTTAAATCACGTAGGAAAAATGTGGAGTTATAAACAGAAAAGTACAAATATTGGCTTTGACATTTATGTGTGTAAATAATTTTACCAGTGTTTTCTCATGGTTTTGAGCTACTTTTCACTTCATTCTAAAAAATTCTTGACACTTCTTGTAAGGCAGATCTGCTAGGAATGAGCATGCTTGTTTATCTAGAAATATCTTCATTTATCCTTTATTGTTGAAGGATAGATTTTTGCTGCATATAGAATTCTCAGCTGATAGCCCCCCCCCCCCCCCACCATAAGTTTAAAGTATGTCAGCCTGACACTTTTGGCCCACAAGATGTCATATGAGAAATCAGGTGTTAATCTTACTGAAGATAGATTGTTTGTGATAGTTGCTTTCTCTCTTGATGCTTGCAAAATTCTCTCTTTGTCTTGACAGTTTGACTATAATGTATTTTTGTGTATATCTCCTTGAATTTATTTTGCTTGGAGTTTGTTGAACTTCTTGGATGTGTAGGTTTGTGTCTTCCATCATATTTGAAAAATTTTTAGCCATTCTTCAAAAATTGTTTCTGCTGCCCTCCCCCCCTTTATTTTTTCCTCTTCTGCTTCTGGAACTCTTATAAGTACATATGTTAGTATACAACATAGTGTTGTACAAATTTATCAGGCTCTACTCATTTTTATTCATTCTTTTTTCTTTGTGCTCTTGAGACTGAATAAGTTCAACTGTCTTATCGTCATGTTACATGCTGATATTTTCTTCTGCTTGCTGTAATCTGATGTTGAACTATTTTAATGAATTTTTAATTTTTTTCTACTTTTCAGTTCCAGAATTTGTTTGGTTCCTATATATAGTTGTCTCTAATGAAATTCTCACTTTATTCCCTGCTTGATTTCCTTTAATTTTTCGTTCATGGTTTTGGTTAGCTCATTGGGTATATTTATGACAGTTAATGTAACATGTTTGACTAGTAATCTCATTGTCTCAACTTCTTTAGGAATGGTTTTTGCCAAATTCTTTCTCCTGTGACTGGTCTATACTTTGCTGTGTCTTTATATGTATTAAAATTCTTTTCTTGTTGAGACCTGGACATTCTGAGTATTATTATGTTGAAACTGTGTAAATCTGTTTTCTCAGTTTTCAGTGACTGCAGATTCTTGTGCATCGAAGACTAGAGCCATCTGTGTTATTTCCAAACTGTTTTTGCAAAGTGTGTAATCCTTCTTGTGTGTGGTCACAAGTTTCTGTTCTGTTATTTCCTGCAGTTAGCTGGTGGCCTGACTAAGATTTCCTTAAATATCTGGGTCAAAAAAAGTACCCTTTTTTAGTGTTCTGATAGATACCACCAATGGAAGCTGCTGCTGCTGCCTGTTCTAGAAACTATTCCTCCTGGAGCCAGCAGGCTGCTATCTCCAGGGCTACAGGAGGGAGGGGCTGAGGAACAGTTGATGGTAGTTGGTTCACCCATGCTCTTCACTTAGGGGAAGATCAGCAGCCTCTCCTTTCATGCACTCCCTTGGTAGTTATAAATTTCTGATAAGTTTCTGTAGTTCTGAAATGATTAATTCCAATTGCTCTCTCTGGCCCAAGTTTTACTTTGGTCGAGGGACTAATTTTTAGATCCTTCTACTACTTCATTTTGCATCAATGATATCTTTTGAAGTGCAAGTATTTCAATTTAAGCTTGGTTCATCAGTTTTTCTTTTATAGATCATGCTTTTGATGTCTCATGCAAGAATTCTTTGTATAAACCTTGGTATCAAAGGTCCTTCCCCTGTGTTTAACATGTTGGATAGGCAACCTTGGTTGGAAGGTGTATAAGCAGGCTACATGGAGGCTTGTGGGGGAAGCATAGCTTGGTGCGAACTTTCTGGGGAGTACAAGTGAGCTGTGTGGGGCTTACAGAGAGAATTAGTGCATCAGTACTGGCAGGAAGCCTTTGGGGTGCCAGTTTACATGTTAAGAGGACTACAGGAAAGCCACATGTTGGATAGGCAACCTTGGTTGGAAGGTGTATAAGCAGGCTACATGGAGGCTTGTGGGGGAAGCATAGCTTGGTGCGAACTTTCTGGGGAGTACAAGTGAGCTGTGTGGGGCTTACAGAGAGAATTAGTGCATCAGTACTGGCAGGAAGCCTTTGGGGTGCCAGTTTACATGTTAAGAGGACTACAGGAAAGCCATCTGCCAGTTGAGTTGCTGAGGCTGCAAGTTTGCTGAAGGACTTGGGCACATGACTGAGCAGAATTCTACTGGATATCCTCACACCAAACCACTGACCCACTCTGAGCTGGAAAGCACAGGAGACCAAAGCCCCTTTCTCCTGCAGTGTCCCTTCAGTGCTCTCTACTGAGAAAGTTTATTTTAAAAGGAGAAATGTTTATTTTAAAAGGAAAAATGCTAAAAGGAATTCCATGTTGTCACAGAGCATATACTGCAGGGTTCATAATGGAGCTATGAGGCAATAAATTGATGAGCAGCACACAAGGTATAAAATAGTATTTAAATTAATAGGCCATCCTTTGAGGCATGAAACTTTATTGTAAATATACCAGTCCTTCATGTAATCATTATTGAAAACTTAAATATTTTATAAAATAGAAAACTGAGTAACTATATATGGTCTCAGATGAAACTTCTAGAGTATCCTAAGTAGAAATTAGTGTAAATTGTCATCAAAAGTTATCAATTCACTTCCACTGCACACCCAGGAAAATGAGAGTATTTATTATAGATTAACCCATATTTTGTAGGAGTCCGTTGACATCTTTCTAAACTTGAATAGCCTTAACATTATGCATTAAAAATTTATCCCATTCTTATCACAGTAATGTACTTTTAAGTATTTTTAATAATGTACTTTTAATGTATTTTGAGTATAGATAAACCAAGTTATTTGAGATTTCAAATACTTTGTGACTATTTGTATGTAAAAATTTTAAATTTTCTTAGTGAATATTTATATCATAGCTTATATGAAGTGTTTATATTCTGTTGGATTCATTGTACCTTTCTGATTAGTCTGTGGTACCCTGGCATGCCATATTGATGTATACATATTTTTGAATAGCATTCCTGCTTTCATGTATAATATGTACTTAATTTGGCTAGTAAGGGCATGGTGATTATAGATAAAATCCTTCTTCCTTATGCAGATTTTTGTTTAGACTGTCAGTGAGAAACCAAACCACTGACCCACTCTGAGCTGGAAAGCACAGGAGACCAAAGCCCCTTTCTCCTGCAGTGTCCCTTCAGTGCTCTCTACTGAGAAAGTTTATTTTAAAAGGAGAAATGTTTATTTTAAAAGGAAAAATGCTAAAAGGAATTCCATGTTGTCACAGAGCATATACTGCAGGGTTCATAATGGAGCTATGAGGCAATAAATTGATGAGCAGCACACAAGGTATAAAATAGTATTTAAATTAATATGGCCATCCTTTGAGGCATGAAACTTTATTGTAAATATACCAGTCCTTCATGTAATCATTATTGAAAACTTAAATATTTTATAAAATAGAAAACTAAGTAACTATATATGGTCTCAGATGAAACTTCTAGAGTATCCTAAGTAGAAATTAGTGTAAATTGTCATCAAAAGTTATCAATTCACTTCCACTGCACACCCAGGAAAATGAGAGTATTTATTATAGATTAACCCATATTTTGTAGGAGTCCGTTGACATCTTTCTAAACTTGAATAGCCTTAACATTATGCATTAAAAATTTATCCCATTCTTATCACAGTAATGTACTTTTAAGTATTTTTAATAATGTACTTTTAATGTATTTTGAGTATAGATAAACCAAGTTATTTGAGATTTCAAATACTTTGTGACTATTTGTATGTAAAAATTTTAAATTTTCTTAGTGAATATTTATATCATAGCTTATATGAAGTGTTTATATTCTGTTGGATTCATTGTACCTTTCTGATTAGTCTGTGGTACCCTGGCATGCCATATTGATGTATACATATTTTTGAATAGCATTCCTGCTTTCATGTATAATATGTACTTAATTTGGCTAGTAAGGGCATGGTGATTATAGATAAAATCCTTCTTCCTTATGCAGATTTTTGTTTAGACTGTCAGTGAGAAATAACTTTCTTACTAGGTTTATGTTGGCTCTTTTATAGTGAGCTTTTCTTGTGCCTAGGAAAAACAGTTTGAATATGCATATGTTATAGGAATAGGCTCAATAGATACTCGTTTATTTCAAACACTAACAAGTTGTTACAGAGAATAATTAAGTAGTAGTTTCCCACAAAAATTGTATGGCTTAATCCTTTACCTATTTTATACAAGTTCTCTTTAACTTTTTTGTTCTCAGGTTTTTGGCTTTTGCTGTCAAGTATAATACATATATAGTCAATTCTAGTACACATTGTAGCTAGTTCAAAGCAAATATTTACATTTTGTTTACATCTGCCATTTTTCAAGTAGTTCTCTGGTTACCAGAAGCACAATTCATGTAACTTTTCTGTATTTCAGAAACCTTTTCCCAAAAAGAACAAAAGAACTCAAATCAATTGTACATAGTGCTCCTGGCTGGAAATTATTTGGTAAAGTCCCTCCCAGAGAGAATCTTCAGAAAACTTCCAAAATCATTCAGCAGGTAAGTACTAATATAGCCATGTAGTTTGTCTTGCATTCCAAATGTTCTCTTCTAGATTATCAACCATATTCTACTTTCATTCATTTTTTAACATACAAAATTTTGTGACTGTAGATATTTGTAGTAACTTTAAGTTTTTTTTAAAGCATGATATATATTTTCAATTATATTTTATGGTTGTGAAAATTATTTATAGTAGCAGAACACTGATTTTCTTTCCTAGTTATTCCTTGGATAGTGTCTTCTTTTTTCTTTCTTTTTAAAAATTTTCTCAGTAAACCATTCTCACCACATACTGTGACTTCTAATTGAACATGGTAGCATTTGCAATGGCACAGATTTTATATATGATGGGTAGTTGTGAACGATGAAGCAGTATAAAGTGGAAACTGAGTAGATTTTGAGGTTGAAAATTTCCCTGGTCATTTTCTGGTTTTCTACCAAGGACTTTGTGAGATGGGTGGGTATATATTCTGTTTCTAGTAATTTAGGAGCCAGTTCTTCTGTTGCCTCTCTTAATACCCATATTCTTGAGTTCTTAAGAATTTCATGTCTTTCTTGACTTCTTAGCTTGTGCTTCTCAGTAACAGGAGATCAGTGAGACTGGACAACAGTGAGACTCTTTTATCAGTTTGTGGCATTTTTAAGTTCAGAGAAGTTACTCCTCAGAAGGAGATAAAATGCTAAATTTCTTATTTATCTCCTTCCAATTGTAATTTATCAAATTTAGCACATCCAGCATTTATAAAAATAATCACCGTGAAAACAGTAATCGTCATCTAAATTGGAAAAATATTTTCCTTTAAGGATTTAATAGTGTTCTTTTTATTGCTGAAAAGAAAAACTGGCTTCCCAAGTAAATAAGAATATAATTTTTATATCTTTAATAGCATTTGTTATAGTTAATTTCATTTTCAAGTAATTAAAATATTGGCTAGTTTATTCAGCCTTAGCACTAAAGTGCTGTGATTCCGAAGCTGTGTGCTGAGGGCACCCCGTGTGCTGCAGCAGCTGATGCTGATGGGAACCGTGGCAAACCCAGTAATGCTCTGCCACCATTTGTTGGACACGGTGCTGCCTGATAGCTTGAGGTAGCACACAGTTTTAACGTAAAATGGAAATATATTACTTTCTGTGACATTGTGTCTTTGTGAATATGGTTTTTCTGAGTTTGCTGTGGTAAAAATCAGATACTGTGCAAAAATCAGTGTGGAACAGGAAATGAAGGTGATGGTGTCCAGTCTTATTTCAAGATTTGTGAAATTGTATGCTGCACAAAAGGCACACATGCCCCAGTTAGTGATTAAATTGTGGTTAAGAATGCAATAAAGCTTTCTTTTAATTTATGTGTATTTTTTTTCAAATGGCTACTAAGTATTGGGCTATAACTACTCATTAAACAGAATAATTGGGTATTTCTGTTGGTTTAAGGGGTGCCAATAATAATTACTGAGGCAGTAAGTTTGCTGTTAATCCAGTAAAGTTTACGAATCTTTGCTTTCTGGACATCTTAAATTTTAACTCTTTTTTTTTTTTTTTTTTTAAAATCTAAAAGTAACCTCTCTTGTCTATAGAGTTTTTCAGAAGACCAAGTTCGCCCTCTAGAGGCAAAAACAGTGGTCTTGCTATTGAAGGTTTGTATTCTTGACTTTATGGTAGTTTACCTGAAATATGCATGTGCATATAGTATTTTAATATCTTTATGTAAACTAACATTCTGTGATATTTTCTTACTGTAGGTCTCTAATTACTAGTGGATAATTATCTGTTTACTGATGTGCCATTGCCTTTAATCTGCTGTTTTCATTTTGGAGTGCCAAGGCCTCACGTTTTCTTTCCTTTTTATATATGTGTTGTTTGAAAATTTGATGAGTGGTCAGGAAAAGAACATGTCTTGTTTTTATATGGGAAGAAAGAGAGGAATTGAAATGCATCTTCTACAGTCCCTTTCTGGCCATTTATTGATTACACGGTTATATGTTGATTATTGGTTACATGTTGATTTCTCCCAGCTGCTGTTTTTAATTTTTGAGTGTTCTGGTGTGTGTAGGGACTGGTGTGTATTTTGGTGCCTCGTTCATGCTTCTGTTTGTTTTCTGGGAGCCGTGATGGACAGCAAAGTCATTGTTCCTCTGACTGTTTTCCACCTTCAAAAATGTGTCTGTTTCACCATGTGATGGAATATGTTTCTGCTTTCTCTTTTACTACAGTTTGTGTCCTATACCCCATCCCCCATTTGTCTCATTTTGTTATTCTCTTTCCTGCAATTGTCATTTTTAAAGTGGGCATGATTTTCTTTTATTAGTAATGGTAAAGCTACAACTTTCTGTTCCCACTTGAAAACAGTTTGTTTTACAGTCCTAATTTCTAAACTCTGTAAAACATTATCAAGCGTAAAACTACATTTGAGATCTTTGACTATGTTCACATGTAAAATGTGTTTTGTGTTTAGAATCAGAATTTAAAATAATGTAAGAGTAAAACCGTGAAGAGTGTTCAGACACATCTGTCATGTTTTGGGATAAGGTTTTAAGCTTTTACAGCTATAGGAAATGCAGGTAGCTAGTATTCCACTGTAAAACTGCCCGAAAAAGTGAGGCAGTGCTCGAAGTACTAAGGGAAAAATAGATTCCTTTGATCTTTCTTAAGATGCATCACTTGGTTCAAGAAGGGCAAAACTGTAAAATTTGTTAGACTATTAGAGTGGTAGTAGTATTTTATAGGATAATTATTTCATTAAGCAGATATCCAGAAAGGAGTTCCTGTATTCTTACGGATGAGTATATGTTTGGGGACTAGAATTTTTTTCTAATGGAAAGACACTTGTAAGATTATAAACTTAACTACTTTGAATTAAAAAATCATTTTAGGATTACAGCAAAGTCAGACTGACTCAAGTTTGGCATTTAACTTGACAATCAGTCCCCAAATCATACGAATATTCATAATATTATTTTATGAGGATTATCACATGTGTTCTCTTGCAGGTGTGAAATTCCTGCTTGTGGCCATCTGAACCAGTTGGTGAGCCATGTTAAAAATCGCATCTATTAATTATAAATAGCATTTCAGTTATATTGTAGTTCAATTGACCTAAGTTTTTGGTTTTTCTAAATTAATAGGCTGAAGTTGAAATACAGCTACAAAGTTTGTCTTATGACCCCCAAACTGCAAGTGAGAATTATTTCAAATGCGCCATGTTATGTCTAATTATAACATGATTACATACTAGATCGGATATAGTCTATGTCAAAATCAGTCTTTCAGCAGAAAGTTAATTTTTTGCTTGGTGCGATTTTTATCTTGGATCTTTTTCGTTATGAATAGGTGAGATTATAGTACTTAGATGGTGTTTCATGTTTTTCATCACTTGTTTCTTTTTCTGAGTGGTGTTTTAGTTGAGTGTTTGAATCACTTTCAGCTATCTTTTGACAGGCAAGGAAAAAAGTTTTAAGACTCAGTTTCTTAAGCTGAGCATTTCAAATTGTCTAAAATAGAATAGGTCATGGACTTGGCAGTCCAGTGGTTAAGACGCCTCACTTCCATTGCAAGGAGCGCATGTTTGTCCCCTGGTCGGGGAACTAAGATCCCGCATGCCGTGCAGTGGGACCAAAAAATAGAAGAAAAAATAAAAGAGAATAGGTCACTCTCCTCAATTAAGCCTTTGACTTTAGAAACAGTAGGTAGCACTGTGGAAAGGACTAGAATACACATACTTTGTGAGCACTAATTATGTTACACTTTGTAAGGGTAGAGCATAGTTTTCTGGTTACTAACATTATTGGTTTATGTAGTTAGGATACTTGGAAAGTTTGTTGATTTTAGTTATGCTTAAATATAGATACCTTCAGTGTAAAATTTGAGTGAACACTGCAATAAATGAACCGCTTCCTGCAATAAATGAAGCGCTTCATTGTTGTTAAATTGTGGAGGGTCTGAACTATGTTCAGAATTTGTTTTTGATAAGTCCTTAAAACTGTTACACACTTGCATGTTCCTTCATCTTTATTTACCTAATGTATTGTCACCTTGAAAAGGAAGTGAATAATTACCTTTCTAGCCATACACGTGCTCCTTATTTATAGTTAGTGATAAATTGCTGTGTCTTTCCTATGTATCAATAAGTTTTGATTTCATAAATGTTGATATCTGTGGCCTGAAGATTGAGAGAGGACTTTATACTAGCTCTGGGCCTGTGTTCCTGGGAGAGGGGAAAAGTATAAACCTTAAGAAAGAAGGTTAAATTAGTTAAAGAAATGAAAAGAATAATAATAATAAGTTCTCATAAATTGAACAGGGCAGAATTCGTTTTTGTTGTTGTTGTTGTTGTTAAAGACAGAGACTTGGAAAAGAGTTGCAATTTGAAAATACTCTTACTTGTTATTTGATTCCAAACATATAATTCAGGCATCAAAGTAGAAGTTATATTCCTTCTGTCATGATGTCAGACTTATAATTATGTTAGGCTTCAGATTACACTAAACAAACAAAATTGTGTTAATGGCTTTACCAAAATGAAGTTTGTTAAGACACTGCTGTATGCCAGAGGATGATGAAATGCTTTGCCCTAGGTTTAAGTTAAACTTGAATTATGGGATGCATTTTATTTCTTCTAATTCACAGATCCTAGAATCAACACTAAAGGTATCCTAATTGGCTATCCCCTCTACTACAGCATGATGATTTCCCTGGCTTTAGGATCAAATTGTGTAAAATTGTCTTTATCTTGGGTAGACGTGTTCTTAAGGTGATAGAGATGTCCACATGGGGAGTTTCTTCCATTTCTGAAACATTGTTCTGGCTGTCTGTAGAAACATGAGGGTTTTCTTACTGACACAGATTTAACACTGACCCCTTTAGGAGTAGTGGTCTCACTGTACGTTGAAACTTTGGCTTTCACATTGTCTAAAAAGGAGAAGCTCCTAATTTATTCTTCCTTTTCCCCAGACCTCATTATTTTACTTCAAGAAGTTGGTCAAAGACTCCTGCCACCCTCTCTTTGAACCCATAGACTTATCTTTTTTCATATCCCTCTCCTAGTACATTTTTTTTTTTGGTGAGTCCTTTAGATATAGAGCTTAGGACATCAGAATGTTGTAGGATACCATTCTTTGACCAGCTTATTGTGTGACTTCATATTAGCAAGCTCTAAACCATTTCTCTGGTAGAATTTGAAGGACAAAATTCTTTAATTGATCCTAGATTCTTCTCTAAGTTTGTCTGGCTTTCATTTTAATGAATGTGTAATTTATTCAACAGACATTAACTGTACGATGAAATAGGCATGGTTTAGGTTCTTGAGAAATAGATTATTAATATGAGTCCTAGCTTTTCTGTTATTCTAGTATAACTGTGGAAAGTAGGGAAAAGATTCATATGTGGTTCTCATATAGTATAGTGAGTGCTGTAGTTGTGAACAAAGTACGGGAGTAGAAATGAAAGAGTAGTTAATTCTACTCAGGATTACATGCAGTTTGTGTTCTGAAATATACTCGTAGGAGTTCACTAGGTAGACAAGCTGGGGAAAGCCATTCCAGATAGAGAAAATTGAATGAGCAAGCAGGAACGCACTCAGTATTAGGTCAGAAAGAATCTGCTTTCAATGCAGGAGACCCAGGTTCAATCCCTGGGTGGGGAAGATCCCCTGGAGAAGGAAATGGCAACCCACTCCAGTATTCTTGCCTGGAAAATCCTATGGAAAGAGAAGCCTGATGAGCTATAGTCCATGTGATTGCAGAGTTGGACACCACTGAGCGACTGAGCAGGAAAGAGGTGAAGGTCATTAGCCACAGGTTAGAAAGTTGGTCTTAACCAAAATACTTTCAGCGCTGAGACATCAAATTCATATATTAGAAAAATTCTGGAGGCTTTATAGAAACTAGAAAAGAGTGAGATTGCAAAGGACTTTGAGATTTGTTGTAGTCTATGATTCTGGTTGTCAAACACAGTGGATTACCTAGGGAATAAGTTAAAAATACAGTTTCCTCAACCCCATACTTTGAGTTCTTAATGTCAATTTTGTGTTTTTCAATTCTTAATGTTTCTAGTTGTTTTCTTTTTCAAATCTGCTATATCACTTTTTGCAGTTTACAGTTCCCTGCTGAAATTTCAAGCTTGGCCTTTATCTCCTTAAACATAGTAAGTATAGTTTTTCATAGCCTGTGTCTGATAATTTCAATGTCTGGAAATTCTATAGGTCTGTTTATATTGAATATTGATTCTGCTAGTTTTTGTTAGTGGATGCTATTTTAATTTTTGTGTGTGCTTGTTACCTTTGCTTGGGTGCTGGATGTAATATTTGAAATATTATATGTAGAAAGCAATTTGAAGTACATCTTGTTTGCTTCCAAGTTTTAGCAGTAGTGAATAAAGCTGCTATAAACATCTATGTGTTAAGTATTTTTGTGGGTGTTAAGTTTTCATTTCTTTTGGGTAAATACCAAGGAGCCTGGTTGCTGAATCATATGGTATTTTAGTTTTATAAGAAACAGCCAAACTGTCTTCCAAAGTAACTGTACCATTTTGCATTCCTACCAAGCTGTGAATGAGCATTTCTTTTGTTCCACATCCTCACCAATATTTGGTGGCATCAGTGTTTTGAATTTTGACCATTCTAATAGGTGTGTAGTGGTATCTGATTGTTATTTTAATTCACAATTGACATATGAATAGAACATATTACTTGTCATCTGCATATCTTATTTAGTGAGGTGTCTTTTCTGATCATTTTTGATTGGATTGTTCATCTTCTTATAATAATAAAAATAGAACTCAGTAGAATTTTAAGAGTTCTTTATGTATTTCATATAGCTGTCCTTCATCAGATGTATCTTTTACAAGTATTTCCTCCCAGTCTATGTCTTCTCATTCTCTTGACAGTGTCTTTCACAGAGTAGAGGTTTTTAATTTTTATCAAGTCCTGCTTCTCAATTTTTTTTCATGGATTATGCCTTTGGTGTTATATCTAAATAAAGTCATCACCATACCAAAAGTAATCTAGATTTTCTCCTGTCTTCTGGTAGTTTTATAGTTTTTTGTTTTATATTTACGTCTATAATCCATTTTGAGTTAATATCTGTGAAGAGTGTAATTTCTGTGTCTAAATCCTTTTTTCTTGCATGTGGATGTCCACTTGTTCCACACCATTTGTTGAAAAGACTACCTTTGCTTCATTTTATTGTTCCTTTGTCAAAGATTAGTTGATGGTGTTTATGTGGAATTGTTTTCAACGGTCTATTCTGTTCCATTGTCTACTCCTTTGTCAATGCTGCACTGTATTGATTACTGAGTTTTAAATTAAGTCCTGAAGTCAGGTAATGTTTGTCCTCCAACTTTCTTCTTCTTCGATATTGAGTTTGGTATTCTGGTCTTTTGCCTCTACATATAAACATTTTTTTTTTAAACTGTTCTTTCAGATTTTGTATATAGACTAGATCATGGCATCTGTAAGCAAAAGCAGTTTTATTGTTTTCTTTTCCAATCGGTATACCTTGTATTTACTTGTCTTGTTGCATTAGCTAAGACTTTTCACAGTGTTGACAAGCAGTAGTGGGAGGGGACATCCCTTGCCTTGTTCTTAGTGGGAAAACTTCAAGTTTCTCACCATTAGATATAGTATTAGCTTTGGGTTGTTTTGTAAATGTTCTTTATCAAGAAAGGAATGACCCTTTTATTCCTACTTAATGATAATTTTTGTTATGAATGAGTTGAATTTTCCCACTTGATCTTGGCATATAATCCTTTTTATCCATTATTTGATTTGATTTGCTAATATTTCATTGAGGATGTTTGCACCTGTGTTTCTGAGATGTATTGATCAGGGTTTTCTTTTAATGTCTTTGCCTGTTTTAATATTAAGGTAATGCTGGCCTCATTGATTAAATTATAAAGTATTCTCTTTGCTTCTATATTCTGGAAGAGATCATAGGGAATTGGTATAATTTGTTCCTTAAATGTTTCTTAAAATCTGCCCATGAACTCATCTGAGCCAGGAGCTGTCCCTTTTGGAAAGTGATTATCAATGCAGTTCTCTTTTTCTTTGTTCTTCTTTCCCTCCTTCACTCCCTCCCTTTCTCCCTTACTTTTCTTTTCATTTTTTCCAGCTTTTTTGAGGGTATAATTGTTGATTGAATTTTTAAAATAGATAGCAGAACTGTTCAGATCATCTCTTTCTCCTGTGAGTTTTAACAGATTATGTCTTTAAGGAATTTATCCATTTCATCTAAGTTATCAAATTTGGGGGCATATGATTGTTCCTAATATTTCTTTCAGTTCAGTTCGGTCGCTCAGTCGTGTCCGACTCTTTGAATTGCAGCACGCCAGGCCTCCCTGTCCATCACCATCTCCCAGAGTTCACTCAGACTCACGTCCATCAAGTTGGTGATGCCATCCAGCCGTCTCATCCTCTGTCGTCCCCTTCTCCTCCTGCCCCCAATCCCTCCCAGCATCAGAGTCTTTTCTAGTGAGTCAACTCTTCACATGAGGTGGCCAAAGTACTGGAGTTTCAGCTTTAGCATCATTCCTTCCAAAGAATACCCAGGGCTGATCTCCTTTAGAGTGGACTGGTTGGATCTCCTTGCAGTCCAAGGGACTCTCAGGAGTCTTCTCCAACACCACAGTTCAAAAGCATCAATTCTTCGGCACTTAGCTTTCTTTAACGTACATCAAATCTGTAGTGATCCCCCTCTTTCATTTGTGATATTTGTAGTTTGTATCTGCTTTCTCTCTCCCTCTCCCTTCCTTCCTCCCTTTATCCTAGAGCTTGCAATATGCATTTACAACTAATATAAACCCATTTAAAAATAATGTTTACCACTTCACAGTGCTGCAAGTACTTCATAACATCAAAATATTCCTAACTGCTTCCTTCCATCCTTTGTATCTTTGCTGTCATTCATTTCATTTACACATGAGCATGTTCACATACATGTACACACAACCGTATGTAACTGAATGTATCGTTATTATTTTGAACAAGCTGTTATCTGTTGGACCAGTTAAGGCTAGTAAAAATAGAATTTTTATTTTACTTTCATGTATTTCTTTCTGATACTGTTTCTTTTATGTAGATAAAATTTCTGAGGTGTCCCTTTCCTTCTCTCTGAAGAGCTTCTCTCAACATTTCTTGCAAGGCAGATATCTATTGGCAACAAACTCTCAACGTTTGTTAGCTTGGAAAAGTCTTTTTCTTTTTTTTTTTTGAAAGCTAATTTCATAGGGTGCAGAACTTCTCTGTAAATTGTTATCTTTGCTTTTGTGTAGAGAGGTTTTTTCACCTTTGGCTTCTTTCAAGATTTTTAAAAATCTTTGATTTTCCGCAGTTGGCCACCCACTCCAGTATTCTTGCCTGGGAAATCCAATGGACAGAGGAGTCCCTGGGCTCTCATAGAGTCAGACGCGACTGAGCGATTATCACACTAACCCACTTTCTGCAAGTTAAATATGATTTGCCTAGGGTTAGTTATTTGGGCATCTATACCACTTTGTGTTCTGAGCTTTCTGATCTGTAGTTTGCTGTTGACGTTAATTTATAGAAATTCCTGGTTATCGTTCCTTCAAATGTTGCTTCTGTTCCATTTTCTCTCTCTTCTTTTGGTAGTCCCATTACACGTATATTACATCTTTTGTAGTTGTCCCACAGTTCTTGGATATTCTATTTTCTGTTTCTCAGTCTTTGTTCTCTTTTTCAGATTTGGGGGTTTCCAGTGAGGGGTCCTCTAGTTCAGGGTTTCTTTCCTTAACTGTTTGCCTCTACTCCATCAGAGGCGTTCTCCGTTTCTCTTTTAGTGTGTTCTGTTTTTTTTTTTTAATCTCTGCTGCTGCTGCTGCTGCTAAGTCGCTTAGCATTTCTTTTTCATACTTTCTTAGAATTTCCATTTCTCTGCTTCCATTATTCATCTATTCTTGCACGTTGTCTACTTTTCCCATTAAAGCTCTTAGCACACTAATATATTCAAAAATTCCTTGTTTATAAGTCCAACATTGTTACCATATTGACTGTGGTTCTGATGTGTTCAATCTCCTTGAACTGTGTTTTTGCTTTTTAGTATGTCTTATAATTTTTTGTTGAAGAGTGGATATGGTGGGCTGAGTAAAAGGAACTTTAGTAAATAGACCCGAGTAGTGTAGTGGTTAGGTGTGGGAGGAGGGAGAGTGCTGCATCCTCCTGTGATTGGTTCTCAGTCTTTTGGTGGTTCTGGGCCTTCAGACTGTGCACCTCACCAGTGCACAGGCACATCTCAGCCCCCTACCCGCTTAGGTAGGAGAGGTGGGCTGGAGTTGGACATGTTCCTTTCCCCAGATAGGTTAGGCTTGATAAGACTGCAATGAATTAGGCTCTGGTGAAATAGTTTTTCCTGAGAGCAAGCTTTGTTAAGAACAGATTGCTCTAATGTATTTCAAAATAGTTCCTTTTCCCCTCCTACTAACACAAGCACAAGGGCGTTTTTCTCTGACGTTCACTGTGAGGACCTGATAGAGTTCCTGGAGGTAAAACTTGCAGAAGTGTGTGGGGCTGGGATCTTTCGGAGTCTTAGCTTTCAGACGTGTCCGCATTGAGCCTCTAGCAATTTGTTAGTTACAGTTCAGGTTTTCCTACCCTGGCATTGGTTCCCACAGAGGTTTCTTCAGGAGTTTCTACCCTGGTAAATTGTGATCCTCGACATCTATCTACCTATTTCTCTAATTTCTCTAATTCTGTGGCAGCAGTTTGCCCTGTGACCTCATTTCTCTGAGGAATTTAGGAGAGTTGTTGATTTTTATTTGTTCAGCTTTTTACTTACTAGAATGGGTAGGCAACTTTTAAGCTTCTACATGCTGGAGCAGAAAAAGTTGAAATACTAATATTTCATTAAGAATTTTTGCTTCTATTTTAATTTGAGATATTGGTCTATAATTTTCTTTTACTATTTTTGTCTGATTTTGGTATTGGGGTAATGCTGGAATCATTGAATGAATGGAGAGCTGTTTCTTCCCTCTCTCTATTCTAAATGAATTTGTGTAGAATTAATATTTTTTCTTCCTTAAATGTTTGGTGGAACTTGGCAGTGAGATTATCTAAGGCAAGGTTTCTCAGCTTTAGCACTATTGACATTTTAGGCCTTCTCATTTTTGTTCTTGGGGACCCTTCCTGTGCAGTGAAGAATTAGCAGCGTCTTTGGCCTCTGCCCAGGAGATGCCAGTAGCATCCCCTCACAGTTGTGGCAACCAAAAATGATTCTTAATGTTGTCAAACATACCCTAGGGCCAGAGTCAACCCCAAGTGAGCATTATTGACATAAACGAAGTATACTGGGATTTTTGTTGTTACAGTAATTACCTTACATGTGAACCTTTAAGTTGCTCACTTTCAAAAATGTGAAAGTGTGTTCTATCAGCATCAGGCACGAGTGAAACTGCAGTTTGTCCTCAGTCTTCTTGCCTGTTCACTCAGTTGCCAGCCCCTGTATGCCAACTACTGTACTGTAATACTGTGCTTTTCAAGGTACTGTACTATAGGGTTAAAAATGTTGTGTTTTTTTTTATTTGTTTGTTTTTTATGTATTATTTGTGTGCAAATTATTATAAACCTATTACAGTACAGTAAGATATATCCATTTGTGTTAGTTGGGTACCTAGGCTAACTTTGTTGGACTTACAAGTTAGACTTATGAACACACCCAGAATAGAAATTGTTCATGTGTAGGGGACTTTATTATTGAATAGCTTTTTAATTATAAATTTAAATTTTAATTGATATGACGTATGTTGTTTCCTGTTTTTTCTTGAGTCAGTTTTGGTTAACTTGTATCTTTGAAGAGATTTTTATGTTTCATCTCTGCTGTAGGATTTATTGGAATAAAATTGTTAATAATATTCTCTTTCCTTTTAATATCTACCTGTTATGTTATAAACATAGACATGATCTCTCACACATTCTTGAAATTAGTAATTTGAGTCTTCTTTTCTTATTGATCAATATTATCAGAAGTTT
>SJYC01044835.1:0-21080 GCA_006408675.1 Madoqua kirkii | reverse complement strand
GGTTGGGGGCAGGAGGAGAAGGGGACGACCGAGGATGAGATGGCTGGATGGTATCACCGACTCGATGGACATGAGTTTGAGTGAACTCCAAGAGATGGTGATGGACAGGTAGGCCTGGCGTGCTGCGATTCCTGGGGCTGCAAAGAGTTGGACACGACTGAGCGCCTGAACTGAACTGAACCTTTCTGCTGCTCCTTTTCAGTCCCCTCTGCTGGTTCCTCCTCCTCTCATTTCCCAGACTGATAAACATTGATATGCCATAGTGCTCAGGCCCTGGACTTCTCGTCCCCACTCGCCTTCACTTTCTGGATGAACGCCATCGGTCTCCTGGGCTTCTATGCCACCTTATGTGGAGGTCTTCCATATTTACACCATCTCTAACACAGACCTCTCCCCGATCCAGACCAACTGCCTATTTGACAACCTCCACTTGATTCTTTAATAGGATCTTAAACTCAGCATTCTGAAACTGAGCTCCTGATACTTACCTCTCCTTCTAAATCATCTCAATTAATGGCAGCTACATTCCTCTAGTTGCTCAGGTCAAAAAATATTTTTTTAAGAATATATTTAAAAAAAATTTTAACCTTTTAATTTTGTATTGGGGTATAGCTGACTAACAATATTGTGACAATTTCGGGTGAACAGATAAGAGACTCAGCCATATATACACATGTATCCATTCTCTCTAAAGTCCCCCTCGCAACCAGGCTGCTATATAACATTGAGCAGAGTTCCCTGTGTGCTACAGCAGGTCAGTGGTGGGTATCCATTTTAAATATAGCAGTGTATAGACAGCAAAAGAGACACAGATATATAGAACAGACTTTTGGACTCTGTGGGAGAGGGAGAGGGTGGGATGATTTGGGAGAATGGCATTGAAACATGTAAAATAAATAAATAGAGCAGTGTGTACATGTCCATCCTAATCTCCCTAACTATCCCTTACCCACTGGCAACCATAAGTTCATTCTCTGAGTCTGTAACTCTCTTTCTGTTTCATAAGTTCATTTGTATCATTTATTTTTAGATTCCATATATAAGGGATGTCATAGGATCTTTCTCCTTCTCTGTCTGACTTACCCCACTCAGTATATCAGGTCAAAATCTTGAAGTCATTCTTGAGTTTTCTATTACCCTCATATTCCACATTCAGTCTGCCAGCATATCTTGTCTCATCTGAGAGCATCCATCTATCTGTCTTCATCATCACCATCTATCCATCTGTCTGTCTTCATCATCACCATCTATCCATCTATCCATGACTTCTTGTCATTATTTCTCTTCCTGGATTCTTGCTATAAACATTTAACTAATCTCTCTAGTTCTACCTTTGACTCCTTTCACTTGATTCATGTATTCAGAGCACATATCTGCTCTCCTTAAAATCCTCGAATGGTTTCCCATCTTGCTTGGAGTAAAAGCCAATATTCATCTATAACCCTGAGGTCTTACATAACTTACTTTCCCCAGTTAGTGTTCTGACCTCATTTCCTGTCAGCCTCACCGGCTGCCTCGCTGTTACTCAGACATGCAGGGCAAGCTTGCACCTCAGGACTTTGCACTTGCTCTTCTGCCTGGTTGCATTTTCTCAGGTATCCCCTGGCTGGCTTGTTCACTTCCTCCAGGTCTTTATTAAAATTCACACTCAGGTAAGCCCTTCTTTGGCTGTGTATGTGTGTGTTCTCAGGAGGTTCTGACTCTTTGCAACCCCATGGATTGTAGCCCACCGGGCTCCTCTGTCCATGAAATATTCCAGGCAAGAATACTGGAGTGGGTTGCCATTTTCTTCTCCAGGGGATCTTCCTGACCTGGGGATTGAACTTATGTCTCTTGTGGCTCTTGAATTGGCAGGAGGTTCTTTACCACTGAGCCCCCTGGGAAGCCCCACCTTCCTTGGCTGCCCTGCCTTCCCTCCAAACTCATTCTTCACATTCTCTTTATTTTCTTTCTTCAGCATGTATCAGTCTATAACATACTTTGTATTTTTGTCGATCATGTTAATTTTGCCTCCTTGGGTTGGAAGTAAGCTCTATGAGAGCAGGAATTTTGTCTGTTCACAGTGTATCCTAGCACTAGGATGGGCTGAGACATACTAAGTACTCAGTATCTGTTGAATGAACACATTAATGAACCGCTGATGAACATGATGAAGGGTTTCCCAGGTGGCGCTAGTGGTAAAGAATCTGCCTGTCAATGCAGGAGATGCAAGGACACTGGTTTGATCCCTGGGTCAGGAAGATCCCCTGGAAAAGGAAATGGCTACCCACTGCAGTATTCTTGCCTGGAAAATTCCATGTACATAGGAGTCTGGCACGCTACAGTCCATGGGATTGCAAAGAGTTGAGCACAGCTGAGCAAGTAAGAAGCAGCAGCAGAACAAGATGAAAATATATAAAATATATTTTATATACAGCTTTATCTGTATAACGAGAAACATATACAGTATTGCTTTCTTTTATATATATTGGTGGTACTTATACGGTTAAATTGGTGATAATTATTGTTAAAAGCAGTTATTATTTTATTCTCAATATTCCTATATCATCAAAAGCAGAATTTGATTCTCAGACAACAGATACAAATCTAGAATTGTGAACTGCTACAAAAAATGTATAATTTTTAACTTTAGGAAACTCCCACCATGATTTTCAAGAATTATGATATAAATATGATCACTGAGTACCTGAGAGAACTGTAATCACAAAATAAAACATAAAATAGGTTTACTAATGATTTCTAGGTCATTGAATTTCAACTGATTACCAGCAGAGGGTACTACTGATCCACCTTTTCTACATCTATGTATATAAAGTGCTGAATTACGAGGCAGGTATTAATGATATAAATAACCTTATCTTATAAAATTACATTACGTGGAATGATTCAGTCATCAAAAATAGAATAACTTGAGTTTTAAAAAAATCTATTATTT
The DNA here is from genome assembly GCA_006408675.1 of Madoqua kirkii. Taxonomy (NCBI): domain Eukaryota; kingdom Metazoa; phylum Chordata; class Mammalia; order Artiodactyla; family Bovidae; genus Madoqua; species Madoqua kirkii. The sequence goes on along the minus strand of SJYC01044835.1, from coordinate 18,145 downwards.
TCTCTTTTTATTCTTTTATTTAAACTGATGATCTTATACATACAGTACAAAAAATATAAAGAAATAATTAAACCTCTACCCCTGTTTCTGAGTACCCAATTTCTCTCCCAAAGGTTACATTGTCTCTAGTTTTCTCTGGGTCTATGTGTACCTGTGTTTTGCTTTGGTTTCTACTTTACATATATTTTTAAGTGAGAAATAATATAAATAATGTTCTTCACATTAGGGTTGATTTATATTAATAATTTGACCATGTAGTTTTGAGATTCCACATAAATCCTTGGAGAATCTCTTATACCAGTTGTATTTTATCACAAAGTGTGAATAAGCTGTAATTTATATACTTGGTCCTTATTGAAGGATGCAAAAGTTTTTTCACCATTTTGTCATTCCAAACAAAACTATAGTGAGTATATTTTGGGAATTTCCTGGTGGTCTGGTGGTTAAGACTCTGTGCTTCCAATGCAGGAGGCATGGATTCAATCTCTGGTGAGGTCCCATGTACCTTGCAGAGTGGCCAATATGCATACCATTTACAAAGATAAGTGTTTTGTATATGTGGTCATGTATGGATGTGACAGTTGGACTGTGAAGAAGGCTGAGCGCCGAAGAATTGATGCTTTTGAACTGTGGTGTTGGAAAAGACTCTTGAGAGTCCCTTGGACTGCAAGGAGATCCAACCAGTCCATTCTGAAGGAGATCAGCCCTGGGATTTCTTTGGAAGGACTGATGCTAAAGCTGAAACTCCAGTACTTCGGCCACCTCATGCGAAGAGTTGACTTTTCCAATGGGAAAAGACCCTGATGCTGGGAGGGATTGGGGGCAGGAGGAGAAAGAGACGACCGAGGATGAGATGGCTGGATGGTATCACCGACTTGATGGACCTGAGTTTGAGTGAACTCCGGGAGTTGGTGATGGACAGGGAGGCCTGGCGTGCTGCGATTCCTGGGGTTGCAAAGAGTCAGACACTACTGAGCGACTGAACTGAACTGAATGTTTAATATGGGCTTCCCTTGTATAGCTCAGTCGGTAAAGAATCTGCCTGTAATGCAGGAGACCCGGATTTGATTCCTGGGTTGGAAAGATCCCCTGGAGAAGGAAATGGCAACCCACTCCAGTGTTCTTGTCTGGAGAATTCCATGGACAGAGGAGCCTAGCAGGCTATAGTCCATGGGGTCCACAAGAGTCCGACACAACTTAGCAACTAAACCAAACCAAAACAAATGTTTAATATATATGTATATATTAAATATGTGTATTAGTGCATAATATATACATATATAACAGAGAAGGCAATGGCACCCCACTCCAGTGCTCTTGCCTGGAAAATCCCATGGATGGAGGAGCCTAGTGGGCTGCAGTCCATGGGGTCGTGAAGAGTCAGACATGACTGAGCAACTTCACTTTGACTTTTCACCTTCATGCATTGGAGAACTAAATGGCAACTCACTCCAGTGTTCTTGCCTGGAGAATCCCAGGGACGGGGGAGCCTGGTGGGCTGCCGTCTATGGGGTCACACAGAGTCAAATACTACTGAAGTGACTTAGCGGCGGCAGCAGCAGCAGCAGCAGCAAGTGTATCTGTTTGATAACTTTCTAGAAAAACCCAATAGACACCTGAAAAATAATGAATGCAGAGTCCTATTTCCATATACACCAAAATAAAGTCTAAATGTATTGAATTCTAAAAATAGTACAAAAAGAACATGAGAGAATGATTGAGAGTTGAGAGTCAGGAAGAACTTTCTAACAAAATTCTGAAGCCATAAAGAGAAGATTGAAACCTGAGTTTAATTTTTTTGAAAATATCTGCATGGCAAATATGTCATAAAAGAAAAATAGAAATGACCCATTGTACAAACGCATTTCTAATACATAAAATACAAAGAACTAAATTTCTTCCTATGTAAAGAGCTTTTGTAAGTTGGTAAAATCAAGTCCCTGTTGAAAAATGACTAAAGAATACAAACAAATAGAATATAGAAATGGAAGCACAAATATTAACAGCTTTAAACACATGAAACAATATGCATAAGGACAGAAATGCAAATTAAAATGAGGAGATGCCATCTTTCACTTATCAGATTGGCAAAGACCAACACATTGTGTTGATGAAGGTGTGGGGAAGCAAGCAGGCTCACAGATTGTTGGTGACATGATAAACTGATACAACCGCTATGGAAACCAATGTGGCAACAGCTATCAAAATTTCCAAAAGAAAGTTAGTGGAGTGTTTCGGCTTTAGGTGTTTGTTTTTTTTTAATCAAATCTCTTTCTTTGAATTAGTCACATGTGTATCAGTCAGGATCCCTTAAGAAATAGATGGCACATTTTTTAAAGGGGAGACAGAAAAGAATTTCAATCCTGAAGATGTGGGTAGGATTAAGGGAAATAATGAGGAGTGGGGATCACCCCATGGTGCTGGCATCTTGGATCTAGGGAACCTATCCTAGCAAGGGCTAAGGTAGGGACGTTCAGAACCAAGTGAGTACTGTCACTTTAAGAGAGGGTTGCCTGGAACTTCCTGGTGGTCCAGTGGTAAAGAATCTGAATTCCAGTGTAGGTACACCTGTTTGATCCCTGGTCATCCCTAGCTGGGAGCCAAAGTCTCATACGCTGAGGGACTATTAAGCCTGGTCAGTCTAGAGCCTGTGTGCCGTAGTAAGAAAGCCTTCAAGCTGCAACTAGAGAAGCCTGCACCTGCAACTAGAGAACGTCCCGGTGCTGCAAAGAAGACCCGGTGCAGCCAAAAGGGAAAAGGGGGGCTCGTGGACCACTGTCAGACAGGGCTGGCAGGGTGGGATCCAGGAGAAGAATCCTGGGCTCTTTCTGCTCATGCCTAAATTTTATGCAGGTGCTTGGTACTAAGTTCGATAGGAAATCAGAGGCGGCAAAGTCAGACTGATGCCATCCATAAAGGCCAGTCTGATGGAACACAGAACAAGAACAGGTAGGTTTTGCTTTAATTCAGGAGGGTTAACTTGGGAGGGCAATGGGTGATTGTCATTCAGCTAATACATACCTTGTAATATCTCCAGGGCCTTCATTTTAACCTGCCTCCAAAAACATATTACCAATTTTTCTTCCAAGTATTCACTTCTGTATTCCCTTTCTTTTAGAATGGAACCCATAAATCACTAAAATCTCCAATTCCTTTCTTTCTGGGCCAGTATCTTTATGAAAATTGGCTTCCTGAAGATGCTGGCTTTGCCCAATTAAAAGACAACGGCACCTAGAAACTAAGGGAGATACTATAAGAAATAGTGCATTTAAAAGATAGTACATTTTACATACAGCAGGTTTTAAAAAGTAAAATGTATGTTATGGGGACTTCCCTGGTGGTCTAGTGTTTAAGAATCTCCCTGCCAATACAGGGGACACAGGTTCAATCCCTCATCCGGGAAGATCCCACATGCCATGGTACAGCTAAGCCTGTGAGCAGCAGCTACTGAAGCCCTACAGCCCAGAGCCTGTTCTCTGCAAAAAGAGAAGCCACCACAGTCAGAAGCCTGCACAGGGCACAGTGAAGAGAAGGCCCTGCTTGCTGCAACTAGAGAAAGTCCATGTGTAGCAACAAAGGCTCAGCGCAACCAAAATTAAATAAATTAATTAAAAATAAAATTTTAAAAACGTATGTTACATTTCGCCATGCCTCTCATGAAGGAAGATTCCATTATCTGGTTTTCTTTTTTCCTTCCTTCCTTTCTTCCAACAGTGCCCCTCTTCCCCTCCAATCTACTTTTGATCAGATAAAATGAGTCCCTTAGATCAACCAGAGATTAACTCCAGAGATCCTGCTACTGGCTAATGTCTAACAACATTAAAGACTGCTCTAGAGGGACTTCCCTGGCAGTCCAGTGGTTAAGGCAGTTAAGACTCTGAGCTTCCACTACAGAGGGCATGAGTTTATCCCTGGTCAGGGAACTAAGATTCCACATGCTGTGCAGGGAGGCAAAAACAAAAGTATCATTAAAAAAAAATTTTTTTTAAGAGAAGGGCATGTTATTGAAATAGATTTTTTTTGCCCATTTACAAAATATTTAATTTTCTTGAAATGTTATTTTGAAGAGTGGGGATGGCATTTCTTAGAGGTTCCCTAATTATAGTGAGACAGTTGCTTTCAGGTCTGGCAATATCAGGGGCCCTCTCTGGTCAACCCACCTTGAAGGGAAGTGACTTAGCGAGGAAACAATACGTTTCAGTCCTAACGTTAGTTTATTCAAGAGTCAAAGCCCCATCTTGACTTTCTGGGGTAAAGCCTGCATTTTATCCCTTTGTATTCCTTCATGTGTTAACAAAACATGTTTCAGGGCTGGAGAAAATGTTTGTGCTGTGCTGCCACTTCAGTCGTGGCCGACTCTGCGACACTGTGCATTGTAGCCTGCCAGGCTCCTCTGTCCATGGGATTCTTCAGGCAAGAATATTGGACTGAGTCGCCACGCCCTCCAGGCGATCTTCCCAACCCAGGGGTCAAACCCATGTCTCTTACATCTCCTGCATTAGCAAGTGAGTTCTCTACCACTAGTGCCACTTGGGAAACCCAAAGATGTTTGGTGATAAGCAAATACTGTGCCATAAAAAAAAAAAAATTACTTGTTTGTTTATTTTTGGCTGCCTCGGGTCTTTATTGCTGTGCACAGGCTTTCTCCAGCTGTAGTTAGCAGAGTCTCCTCTGTTGTGGTGTGTGGCCTTCTCGTTGCGTGGCTTCTCTTGTAGAGCACAGGCTCTAGGGCACGAGGGCTCCAGCAGTTGCAGTTCACCGGCTCTAGAGTACAGACTCAGTGGGCTCAGTAGCCGTGGTGCACGGGCTTAGTCGCTCCAAGGCATGTGGGATATTCCCCAACCAAGGATCAAACCCATGTCCCCTGCATTGGCAGGCGGATTCTTAACCACTGATCACCAGGGCAGTTCCTATGTCATTTTATATAAGGACTTAAGCATCCACAGATTTGGGTACCCAAGGGGGTCTTGGAACCAATCCCTCACGGATACCAAGAGGCTATTGTATTCTGTTAGAATCAGCCTGAGGCAAACAATAATACGTGAAGGAATAAATAAGTGATAAATATTAAGTGATGATAGAACACATTCATTCAATTCATTGATGAGCCACTGGAATTTTATTCAGGTTATTCCTGAATAAGTTCAAGTTGCTCGTTTCACTGCTCTGGGAAATATCACACATGATACATTCATTTGGAGAAGAAAAAAAGAGTTGAGTTTGCCAGACAGGCGATATAGTCTAGTGGATTCAGAATTTGAATATTATTTCTGGCTCTGCTGCTGTCTTCCTTTATGACTAGGAGGAAAATCTCTGGGTGTTGCTAGTTTCGGTATCTGGGGATTGATAAGAAGATCACAAGCAGGGAAGTTATAAGAGAGTTCATTTCATGGGAAATTAAGCAGAGCAAGTCTAATGAGAGACATGGGTTTATTAGTTCTTTCTTTCTAGTGCTATTTTGTGTTTTAAGAGGACATTTAACACCTGAATAAATACACTGACTTTAAATGTATCATGCGAATGTTATTTCATTTGACCCTTGAAATTAACCCAGGAGGTCTTTCAGAATACTGATGTAGTTTCACAGAAGAAGAAACTGAAACACAGAAAGTTACTTTATCACAAAATGACTGAGCAGGGACATCCCTAGGGGTCCAGTGGTTAAGATTTCCCCCTCTGTTGCAGGGGGTACAGGCTTAACCCCTGGTGGGGGAAATAAGATCCCACACGCCTTGTGGTCAAAAGCACAAAAAGCAGACAAAAACCAGAAGCAATATTATAACAAATTCAATAAAGATTTTAAAAAACCACAAAAAGCAAAATCCTAATGAGCAGAAAAGCTCATTGGCCCAGGTTATTTGAATCCAGAGCCCTAATTCTTAGCTACTACATTTCTCCCTCTCACCTGGGGACAGAGATAATGATGACCCATAGGAACAGGAGTATATATAAAATCTTGATATACCAAAAATAGATTTTCAGAGCATCCTATGCAGAGGAGGCGAGAGAAGAGGGGATGAGTAGGAAATCACCGATGCTAAGGTCTGAGAAGCATGTGATTAGGGACTGGCTGGAGAAGCCCCGTGAGTAGTAAGCCAAATTGCCAATTTGAGAAAAAAGTGTTCCAGGTTTGATGCTTCCAGTGTTATATTTTGAACCCAGATTTTGGTTTGCTTTTCTGTTTGTTTTGTGGTGAGTTTGTTTTGTTCTGTTTTTAAGATGCTTGTCACAGCTGAGTATCATTTCCTTGGATGGGAAATGACACTATATAAAGTTTCATTTATTTCTGAATCCACCTGTATCCTCCCTACCTAAGTTTACATTTTTTCACTACCTCACCCCTCCCACCTTTCTTGTGGTTCCATCAACTGTGCACGCAGTGCTGCTAAAATAACAGGCTTAGTCTCACCACTAGGCTTCACTCAGTCTCTCCCCACCTCACAGGTGTGTCGATGCCCCTATCTTTGCATAATACTTTATTATGTAAAGCCCAGCATATGTCCCAGCTACTTGATAATGGCTTCTCAAGCCACACGGAACATACTCTATCCTGACCTCCCATGAAGCTTAATGTTCCACTCATCTAATTCTTTGCTTCATTTTTGCACTCTGCTCAATTTATATGCTGAGTCTCCCAAACCAGATCAGATCTCATAAAAGACACGATGATTAATAGCATTGATGTCTAAGAAGCCATACAGCATTTGGCCAAATAGAAGCATATGAAATTTAACTTAAAAAGTGACTTTCCTAGTATGAAGATATTAACAATTAAACAATAAGCTTGTTTTTAGCATACATTTTATTATTATAAGCTTTGAAATAATATTATCTCTTTTAGACTTTCATGGGCTTCACAGATTTTAAATATTTTGCAATGTCTACTTGATATTTCTGTTACAATTTTAAAATTTTAAATGCTTAATTAATAACCATGGTATATACTCAATAACTTGTTTTGTACATTCTTTTCAAGTGGAGAGATTCATTAAGCCAAGACAGCATAGAGCTGCATAGAAGTGGCAAAGAGAAGGGGAACTGGAATCGTCAGTGGGGCTGCAGTTTGATAGTTAGTGGTACCCCATTTTAAGTGTTAGTTGCTGGCTTCAAATTCTTCAAGAAAGTCTTTGACCAACAGGACAATTCATTTTCAATAAAAGACTTTCTTCCTACTTCATCGATGGAATTAAGGCAATACATCCTGATTGTTTTTCCTTTTTTCAACCCTAACCCCATAAACAGAAACAATGGTAACAAAAAAGCTGACTTTCCCTGATTAGAGAGTATATTCCGGATGATCGTTATTTTGTAGTAACACGGCATGACACGTTAGTGAGCACACCAACACGGCACCCATCCTCTCCCAGGGGTTGGCCGCATCCTCCTTCCTTTCCTCACACCTCTACGCCTGTGGGCCTGGCTGAACCCTGCAGGCAGGTGTAGCTGATGGGGCGTCCCTGTTCTCCAGCCCTTGTCTCTCACCTCGCTCCGTACCACTCTGAAGACGTTAGCTCCACCCACATCGTGCGGCCCTGAGGGCCTCTCTCTCCATTCCGAGTTTTCAGAAGATGGTTCTTGGATGCTGGTGAAGTGAAATTAAGGTGGTGAGTGTTCCCCAAACAGACTGTGGCTGACGGTGGCTCTTAGTCATTGAAGGTCAAGAAAATCTTCCTCTGCATGGGGCCAAAGCAACTTCAGCTGTTGCTCCTGTTGTCGCCTGGTTCTAACTTGCAATTCAATGTGTCTGCTGTGAACGAGACAAATCTCCAAAATTGATACAAGGGGGTTCAGTGGAACTCTTTGAAAGTTTGAAACACCACTAGGAAAAAACCCCAAAACACTGAAAGAAACTGGGAGAAAAAGCTGAGTAGCTAAAAGTGATAAAGCTGGTTTCCCTTAAAATGTTACTTTGGAGATCCCAGAAGCGTTTTTTTGAAGGCTTTTGGATGAGTTAAAGCACTGAATTGTTGTTTCCAGTCTTGGCTATTTGGAATGTGTGTTAGGAGAATGTAATTTTGTGGTTTTGTTGACTGTAAGAATGTGGGAGCACCTGGATTCTTGGAGTTAAGATTTACCATAGATTTTTTCCCCTGGTCTCTGAGAAGAAAACCAGACTTCATATAATAAGAACTGAAACAGAAGAACACAGTTTTCAGAACATAATGTGTGACTGTGCTATTTCAGGAACTGTTCCAATATGAGATGTTTATAATAAGCTTGGTATGACCCAGCCGAGGCGCTTAATATAACAAGGTTAACTGAGTGGTGGGAGGAGATGGTTCCAGCTTGCAATTATTAGTAATGAAAAAGGTTTGCAGATGACAGACTCATTGAGCATTTACTAAATCTGGGACTTGTGGTTTGCAAATCATTTTGATTAACAGCTGTTACCATGTATCTGGAGAGGGCAGGAAAACGTGTTGCTATTTTATCACATTAAATACTAGTCAAAGAGAGACTGAAACAGTGTAATTTGGCAAAAATTTTACTGATTGAGTAGAAATCCATGCTCTGCTCTCCCACTGGGCTGCTAAAGATGAGTTTCCCGGGAACATCTCAGTGAACAGATGTTTCTTCTTAAGTGTTGATGAAGAGTTTACTGGCGTCTGATTGTTACTGAAGGACTCTTTTGGCAAAAGGAACCCTTTGTTTATCTATCTACATATACATATATACTTATATTTTTTTCATACATTAATTAAGAGCTTTGCATTAATTAAGCCACTAAGTGGGACTCACTTGGGTGAGTCATGAAGGATTTCATAATTAAGTAACAAATGATTCTTAAGCCTACTTGATCTTAAGTTTCAAAGTTCAATGTTCAAGCAATAACTATTGATAAAGGGAGAAAAAATTTAAATGGTTGGTGAAGAAAAGATAATTACATTATCCACATAATCTTTCTTGAGTCAGAGTTTGATTCAGAAGGCTTCCTAAAATTCTTCAAGGGTGCTATTTTTGTATCTCTGTATAAATCTTAAAGTCTTTCTTTGAGAAGAAATCCAACTGTTTCTTAGTTATTGAAGAATATAGATATTGAAAACACAAATTATGCTCTAATATTACAAGTTCCTATGGAATAGGAGATATTATCTATATTATACATACATGGTGAATTTATTCTAATCTACTGAAGACTTTAGGAAGTCCAAACAGGTTAGTAGGACTCTGTAGTTACATTACTGTTGAAAATAACCTTACTTTAGATAAGAAACCACATTTGTTTTATAGTTGTTGCTATGCATCAGAGGCTTTTAATTATTGCTTTATAGTTTTAGATCAGAGAGATGATTGAAAAGTGTCGATTCACGACCTTGAGTAGGTACAAGGCAATTCAGGCAATAATAATAATGAGATTCATTCTAGAAAGGAGGACAATAGGTCATAAGTCAAACAATAGGAGAAATAAATAAAATTAGTGAAATAACTTGTTTGGATAATCTCTAATATTATTTTATATTACATTTATCTAATGTAAACTCATAAATATGCTATAGGAATATATATCTGGATATAGATGTAAATATATAGATATAGGGAATGGCATCCAGTTCCATCTCTTCATGGCCAATAGATGGGAAACAATGGAAACAGTGACAGAATGTATTATTTTGGGCTCCAAAATCACTGCAGATGGTGACTGTAGCCATGAAATTAAAAGATGCTTACTCCTTGGAAGAAAAGCTATGACCAACCTACACAGCATATTAAAAAGCAGAGACATTACTTTGCCAACAAAGGTCCATCTAGTCAAAGCTATGGTTTTTCCAGTAGTCATATTTGGATGTGAAAGTTAGACTAGAAAGAAAGCTGAGCACTGAAGAACTGATGCTTTTAAACTGTGGTGTTGGAGAAGACTCTTGAGAGTCCCTTGGACTGCAAGGAGATCAAACCAATCAATCCTAAAGGAGATCAGTCCTGGGTGTTCACTAGAAGGACTGATGCTGAAGCTCCAATACTTTGGCCACCTGATGGAAAGAAATGACTCATTTGAAAAGACCTTGATGCTGGGAAAGATTGAAGGTGGGAGGAGAAGGGGACAACAGAGGATGAGATGGTTGGATGGCATTACTGATGCGATGGACATGAGTTTAAGTAGGCTCCAGGAGATGGTGACAGACAGGGAAGCCTGGTGTGGGCTGTCCATGGGGTCCCAAAGAGACATGACTGAGCAACTGAACTGAACTGAGGGAGTGGAAATGGGATTTTTGAGTCCACTTCTTAATTACCTGTTCACAACCTTAGATTTAGCAAACAATATATATAACATTATGCATAACACATGCCACATAATAGATGCTCCAATTTTTCCCTATCCTTAATTCCCAAACTAGAATAACCCCTATTATATACTCTCACAGCCCTGGCACTTTTCTTTCCTAGTGTGTAATTATTTATTATTCTAGGCTTTAGGGTTGCTAGATTTAGCTAGTTAGAACTGCCAGATGCCCAGAGAAATTTGAGTTTTAGATAAACAACAGATAATTTTTCAGTATAAGTTTTTCCTGTGCAACTTTTTGATGCACACGATGTACTTATACTGAAAAAACTAACCACTGTTTTTTGGAAATTCAAATTTTATGTGGCATCCTGAGTCTTTTTTTTTTTTTTTTTTTTGGCTGCATTGGATCTTAGTTATGGAGCATGAACTCTAGAGGTGGCATGCAAGCTTACTTGCCCTGGGGCATGTGGGATGTTAGTTCCCCGACCAGGGATCAATCCCTAGTCCCCTGCACTGGAAGGCAAATTCTTGCACACTGGACCACCAGGGAAGTCCTGGGCATCCAAGATTTAATCTGGTAGTTTTAGTAGCTTCCTTCTTCACACGTGCATCTCTCACAGATCAAAAGTTTTAGGAGAGCAGATATTCTGTTTTGCTCATGATTGTACCCTCCTGTTTCTACTCGGTTTAGCACATTTTTAGGTAGTTAATGGATATTGATTGAATGCCTAAAAGGATGAGTGGTATAGAGTACAATGAAGGTTCAGAGAATTTAAAAATAACCAATGGAATTTCTACAGGTGTACCATCTTTACGTAGTAAGTATTCAATCAACAAAACAGATAAATAAGGAAATTCTTTGTAAAAGACAGACTCCAGACACCTGATTCTACAAGTACAATTAACCTTCAGTTTTTAATGTTCAGTTAGTACTCTTTCAAAGACAGTTATTGAAAGCAAATCAGACTTGTATTTTTCAGTGTTATGGCAGATTGCAGTGGATCTAAAACTAAAAAAAAAAAAAATTGGACAGGATGGACAGGAGATATTTCCATGCCATATATGGAGACAGTGGCACAAATTTTGAAATCTTGATCATCACATCTTACTTATTGAACTCCCACAAATGTTCTGCTCTAGATTAGAAAAAGCAAAACAAGTTAATCTTGTGAAGCTCTGTTAGCTCATGAGGAGCCAGTGCCTTAAGTATGCTTTTTCTAAGGTTTGGTTTAATAAACCATGGAGCAGGGCTTGCTTAGGTGAGTCATGGAAGTTTAGGAAACAGATGGTAGGAGGAGAAAAATGCCTCAGCAAAGCAAACAGAAATGTGGTGTCTTATATGCTAGGAACATTCATCTGGACCCGTCACAGATGCCCACGAGCAAAGCCTTTCACTGGGGCCTGAACAGCAACCCACACTGAGGTTCACAGATGTTCCCATGGAGACTGATGGGTCTGGGAGTCTGAGTTTCCAGTTCTTGGGCTTCTAGTAGCCCCAGGCTCAACCTGTCCCTTGACTCACTGGCTGTAGAAGAGAAAAATAGTCACAGTACATTGAGAACACCAAGAGAGATTTCACTGTTGTCAGTCGCTTAGTTGGGTCTGATTCTGTGCAACCCCATGGACTGCAGCACACCAGGCTCCTCTGTTTCTGCTTTTAAATACATTGTTTGGGTTTCTCATAGCTTTCCTTCCAAGGAGCAAGCATCTTTTAATTTCATGGCTGCAGTCACCATCCATAGTGATTTTGGAGCCTAAGCAAAGAAAATCACTGCTTCTTACTTTCCCCCCTTCTATTTGCCATGAGGGATGGGACCAGCTTCTATCTTAGTTTTTCGAATGTTGAGTCTTTAAGAAGGTCATTCATTGACATGGGGGAGTCTGATGGCTCCTGCTGTGTCCCCACAACAGTCAGCTGTAGATCTGGAATGTGTTGTATTCACAGGCAGGCTCTCTTCTGTCATTACCATTGCTTCACTTCCGATGTCCTAGCTGAGCAATGAGAAGCTCCCATTTGGCCAAGGGAAATTTTCCAGAAAGAATGGTAGCTACAAGTCTTTGAGAGCCAACACTCACTATATCTAGGGAGCAAGTCCACAAGCTTTGTGGATTATCAATGCTGCCAACAGCAATGTATTGAGAATATAAAAGAGAATCACACCATGGCTTTTGTATACAAGAATTAAAAACATTTTTGAGGAGGCAGTGAGTATACACATTTAAAACAGCCCAAGAATAGAAGGCAAAATCTAATTAAATGACAGAATATACAGTACAATTACACATCCTTGGAGAGAACAGAAAGAAAGCTGGAGTCAAGTGCATATACACTTATTCCAGAATTTCAATAGAAGAATATGTTTTAGGCTTGACATTGAAAGATTAGCCTTGAATAGAAGAAAAGGAGTGGATTGCAGAGTGACCGCATAAAGATTCAAAGATGATTGTTACCTTAAATGGTGAAGGGTTCTGTTGATGGAAACTTCATTAGCTGGAACTGGTGGCTGTTATCTTGAGGTACAATGAACCAGGCTGAGAAGATTTGGAGCATCTTCTTCCTAGTCTTTCTAAATGCCCCTTTGTTCATTTTCTGTTAGGGGACTTTTTTTAAAAGAACCACAAATAGAAGCTTTTTTAAAAAAATTTATTCATTTTAATTGGAGGCTAATTACTTTACAATATTTTAGTGAGTTTTGCCATACATTGACATGAATCAGCCATGGGTGTACATGTGTTTCCCATACTGAACCTCCCTCCCACCTCCCTCCCCATCCCATCCCTCAGGGTCATCCCAGTGCACGGGCCCTGAGCACCCTGTCTCATGCATCGAACCGGGACTGGCGATCCATTTCACATGTGATAATATACATGTTTCAATGCTATTCTCTCAAATCATCCCACCCTTGCCTTCTCCCACAGAGTCCAAAAGTCTGTTCTTTACATCTGTGTCTCTTTCGCCGTCTCACATATAGGGTCATTGTTACCATCTTTCTAAATTCCATATATATGTGTTAATATACTGTATTGGTATCTTTCTTCCTGACTTACTTCACGTATAGTAGGCTCCAGTTTTATCCACCTCATTAGGATATGACTGAGCGACTTCACTTTCACTTTTCACTTTCATGCATTGGAGAGGGAAACGGCAACCCACTCATCTATGGGGTCGCACAGAGTCGTACACAACTGAAGCGACTTAGCAGCAGCAGCAGCAGAAAATAGACGTTTTGGTTAAAGTTCTAGAAATAATAACTTTCAAACTCTTTGTAACTATTCAACTATTTATAACTATTCAATTTATTGTAACTCTTTGCATAGATTAAATGTTAGCAGTTAGGCACACTTTTGGATTTATTTCCAAATTCTGTAGTTGCTGTCTTATAAGAAGTTGAGATCATGCTTTTTAAAGGTCATATATGCTACCATTAAACAAAATTCTGCTGAAGTCAGACACTCCTTGGCACAGATCTTAGAGATGTGACCACCAGCAAGTTACTTGATCTTTTTGAGCCTTAATTTTATTATCTGTGAAAAGAGGATATTTCTACACATCTGACAGGGCTTGTGTGAAGTTTGGACATTAAATATACAAGATACATAATAAAAGAGATATTTATTAAGTTCTCAATAGATAAAAATCAGAGTAGGTACTCAAATGGGAGCTTTCATATCATCCTATCATCATATTTGATGTATAAATGAAGAGCAATGTTGTCTACCCTCTCAAGCAAGACTGCATGGATTCAAATGTGGACTCCAGCCCTTATCTAAGGTGACTTTGGGTGTGTCCCTTAATCTCTTTGTGCCTGAAAAAGGAGATAATAGCAATACTTGCCTCATAAAGTTGTTTTGAGATACCATGAGTTGATACATACAAAGAATTTAGTACTATCCCTGGCTCATGGGAAATACTTCCTATTTGTTAACTATTATTTCTAGAAATTTGAGTCTCAAAGTTAAACATGTGGAAATCTGTTTAAACCAATTGTTTAAATAACAAAGACCTACTGTATAGCACAGGGAACTATATTCTATGTATTGTAGTAACCTATAATGGAAAAGAACCTGATAAAGAACATCTGATATATTTTAAGTTGGCCAAAAACTCATTTAGATTTTTCTGTAAGATGTTACAGAGAGACCTGAATGAATTATTTCTTTGTTTGTTTGTTTTTGGTTGTGCGGGTCTTTGTTTCTGCATGCGGGCTTTTCTCTAGTTGCTGCGAGCAGGGGCTACTCTCTGGTTGCAGTGCTTGGGCTCTGTGTGTATGAGAGAAACATTTAAGAATCTGTAGCGCCAATAAGGTACACCAGGAAACAATGTAAATTCTGTAGGCCAAGTTCAATGAAACTTTGGGATTCTATTTAGGGAATGGGGTGGCTTCTTCCGTTGTGGAGCACAGGCTCTAGAGGGTGTGGGCTCAGTAGCTGCAGGTCCTGGCCTCCAGAGCCCAGGCGCCATAGTTGTGGCGCACGGGCTTAGTTGCTCTGTGACATGTGGAATCTTTCCGGGCCAGGGATTGAACCTGTGTCTCCTACAGGTGGATTCTTTATCATTGAGTCACCAGGGAAGCCGCCGAACAAACTTTCTGGCCATCCCAGTGTATGTATAACTGCACCACGCTGCTGTACACTTGGAAATGACACAACATTGTAAATTAACAATATACTCTGTTTTTTTTTTTAAAGCAGTTGTTTTAAAGACAGTAGTTTAAAGACATCTTGATCCCCCCAAAGTTGGTTTGCGAATAAATAGCCTATTGCTCCATTATTGTTAGGACAGTGCTAACTGAAAAACATGTCTGCGTTTTGCCTCTACTTTAGCCACGTCCTCTGTCTCGCTGGAGGAAAGTCAGCAATGGCCTCTGCAAAGAAGGTAGCTGAGAAGCGGCATAACCCCGTGGAAAGCATCTGTAGAAAACTGCGAGCCATCCAAAAGAGAGAAGACATTTCTGATCCAATCCGACAGATTATCAAATACCAGTCTAGCAGTTTTGACAGCCCACAGACTAATCCCAAGAAGGATTTTGAAGAGGTACTGAAGAAAATGATGGCTGCTCACATCCCTCTGCCCGACACACTCTTCTTGAGTCCTGAGAAAGATGGCACCTTCGCTTCACAGTCCCAGAGAGTGTCTCCAAGAACCCCATCCGTTTCTCATCTCAGCTCTCCTGAGAATGCAACGTTCTCGGTTATCCTCACAAGTTCTGAAAATATCTCAAGGCCAAGATCACAGAGCTCCCAGAATTACACATCTTTGATACCGCAGATCATGAAAAGGGAGCTCTTTGCTAATAAGGATTTGACTAACTATTATAGTGGCAATGATTTTAGTACCTTAGCACTTGATTTTGATTCCACCTCTGATCAGAGCTCTACCCCTCAGGATTCCGTGGTGAAAAAATTATCTCCAAATGAAGAGGGTAAATATTCATCTTTTAATGTTTGTTTGTCCAATAAAGCAAGGAGCATATGACTCTGAGAGTGCCTGATCTAAAATGAAGTATGAAACTTGATGGAAGCATACATCTTTCCCTTAAAATTTTCTTTCTCTCAACAAAAATCTTATATCTGAAACATCAGTATTTTCTATGCTTTCAAATATAAACCTGATAGAAATTCTAGATTATATTTTCAATCATAATCATTTTTTTCTACTGACCTGAAAACAAACTTTCTCCTGGGCAAATTAGAATGTTATGATAGAAATACATAGATATATGGGAGTTAAAATTCATATACTTCCAACGTGCCTTGCTGAAAGTTAACATTTTAACATTTTCCCCTCTTTGTGTATGAGAGAAACATTTAAGAATCTGTAGTGCCAATAAGGTACACCAGGAAACAATGTAAATTCTGTAGGCCAAGTTCAATGAAACTTTGGGATTCTATTTAGGGAATTGCTTACAGAATCCCATGTATGATAGGCCCTAAAAAACAATGTAAAATGATACATTTTCTGTATAGCTAGTGTTTACTTTCCCTCTGCTTTCTTTAAAATATTCCTATTTGTGTTAACACTATTTGCTTTTTCACAGAGTGCTTTTTTTTTTTTAAACAGGTAAAGATAGCTTTATTTCCCCCAGTTGCATTATATTAACTGAAACCTATGCATTCTGGCACATGAGTTTATTCAAACATATATTCTTCATAGATCTAAACTGTCTTAATCCATTGAGCACCTCATTATATTATACCACTTCCTTCACAGTGCCAGAAGTTATAAGCAATATAACTAAAGTAATATCCAGAAGTAACAACTTTTTTACTACAAATATTTGCATACATTTCCTTGTATAAATGTTCAGTTGTCATCAAAAATGCAGAATTAATTTTACCTATTTCACTGTTCCAGTCATGTAATGTCAGTCATTATTAACCTGTCATAAAATTGCACAGTGGCAGTATCTTAGAGATGAAGGTACCAATACTGGCAAGAATAGGGATAACACACTGTAGCCCATTCAATTTTCTCTGTCGACTCTGCCAATGAAAAGTACCTACACGCATAACAGAAATGGATCTCAATTTCGTCTTCTCTCTCACCTCACAGAGTGCTTTTAATATCACAGGACAATTAAGCTCAGTTCCCTCTTCATCGTCTCTCCTTTTATTCCACCTTTGTAAAACTTGGAAGGGAACATGAATAATCAAAGATGCTTCAAGACCACTTTTTTCTTGATCTATTCATGTTAAGTAGCCAGTATTGTGGGCTGCTGTTTATTTTAATATTTGAAACATACCATATATATAAA
Organism: Madoqua kirkii; assembly: GCA_006408675.1. NCBI lineage: Eukaryota > Metazoa > Chordata > Mammalia > Artiodactyla > Bovidae > Madoqua > Madoqua kirkii. The sequence continues at coordinate 1,168 of SJYC01044835.1, read as the reverse complement.
GTATATGTTAGTCACTCAGTCAAATCTCTCTGTTAAAATTTTAAAAAAAAAAGCAACTAAGCATGTTAGTACATAAAAGCATCTGGACTTGCAAACTTTTTCTTCTGATGGGTGGAAACAAGGAACTGATGATGGCAAGGAAGATGTAACCTCTAGCAACACCAGGACCTATGAAGAAGAGTTGCTTAGGAGTATTTTTAATATATGTGACTCCAAACGCAGAGGTTAGTTGAAAGTTTTCTGCTCAGATTTTCACTGATACTCACCCACTTGTACTTTCTGTTGTGAGAGAAAGGGAAATGGTTTATGTGTGGTGCTCTATGTATCGTGTCTGTACATATGGCAGGTGCAACCTAATTTGGGAGGGGCGATGGCTATTTAGATGTTGGTTAATTTCTTTCTACCTGTTTTATATATTTTGCCAAAGTCTTAAATGATTTTACTGAGCTTATCATCAATTTTACCAGCTGCAGTCATTGACTGGAACTATTTACATCTCACAGGTGTTGCCTCACAAGAAATACATACTTCATATACATAAAACCGCTGTACAAATTTAGCTCCAATTTTTAAGTCAATTTTAGATTTTCACTTCTGTTTTTCTTAGAGACATGCTTTTTTTAAAATTTCCGCAAGTAATGTTTAGCATGTTAATGGTTCATGATCACTGTAACAAAATTAATAATATGGAGAAAAGAAAGGAGAAAAGAACTCATCAGTTATCCTATTTCCCTGAGCAACTGCTATTAATGATTCATTGTATAATCTGCTCCCACAGATTTCTTGGTCAATATGGTTTCCTTTCATTTGGATTAAAACTTTTTTGTTATAGAAACTTTCAAACATATACAGAAGTGGAGAGGGTATTATGACCCTTATATATATGTCATAAATAATGATGTCTCATTTTACCTCCACTTTCCTCTGCTCCACTCTGGATTGTTCCTGTTGTTGTTCAGTTGCTAAGCTGTGTCCAACTCTTTGTGACCCCATGGAATGTAGCCTGCCAGGCTCTTGTCCTCCACTATCTCCGACTAAGTCTGGATTAGTTTGTGGCAAGTCTAAGACATTGTATTATTTCCTCTGTAAACATTTCAGTACATTCAAAAGGTAAAGACTGATTTTAGATACGCTAGTTATACAATGTCTTTTAAAATTTTTTATTTTT
>SJYC01044834.1:0-12625 GCA_006408675.1 Madoqua kirkii | reverse complement strand
TCTAAGACATTGTATTATTTCCTCTGTAAACATTTCAGTACATTCAAAAGGTAAAGACTGATTTTAGATACAGCTAGTTATACAATGTCTTTTAAAATTTTTTATTTTTAACTTTTATTATTGGGGTATAGCAATGGCACCCACTCCAGTACTCTTGCCTGGAGAGTCCCATGGACGGAGGAACCTGGTAGGCTGCAGTCCATGGGGTCACTAAGAGTCGGACACGACTAAGCGACTTCCCTTTCACTTTTCACTTTCCTGCATTGGAGAAGGAAATGGCAACCCACTCCAGTGTTTTTGCCTGGAGAATCCCAGGGACGGGGGAGCCTGGTGGACTGCCGTCTACGGGGTCGCACAGAGTCGGACATGACTGAAGTGACTTAGCAGCAGCAGTAGCAGCACTGAGATATAATTGTTTACAATATTGTGTTCATTTCTGCTGTACAGCAAAGTGAGTCAGCTATATGTATACATAGATACCCTCTCTGTGAAGTCTCCCTCCCACCCGGCAATCCCACCTCTCTAGGTCACTGCTGAGCACCGAGCTGAGCTCACGTGCTGTACAAAACTTCCCACTATCTGTCTATTTTACACAGGTACAATGTCATTTTTATGACCAAAAATGTAATGTAATTTTTAAATTTCAAATTCCTTACCAACATTCAAGTATTCTCATTTGTTTGAGAAATTTATGTTTTCTTAAACAGTTTATTTGTTTAAATCAGTATCCAAGAAAGGGTTGTTCATTGTTATTGGTTATCTGGCTTATCCTTCTGTTGCTTTTTCATTCTTTTTGTATTTTAAGTTATTTGTTAATGAAACTGGCCCTTTTATCTCCTCATTTTCTCCAATTGGAATTTTAGTGATTGTGGGGCCATAGCAACACAACTTGTTTTTTGTCCCCTACATTTAGAGGCTTGATCAGGTAAATGTTTTATATCTTTTTGGGGGGACAAGACTCTGTATAGATGGTGTAATTTTTTTTTTTCTACATCAAGTGGCAGGCATGTGGGATCTTAGTTCCTAGATCAGGGATCAAACCTTCACCTCCTGCATTAGAAGGCATGGAGTTTTAACCACTGGACCACCAGAGGAGTCACAATATATGTAATTTTATCAAAAGACAAAACTATTTGAGAGTGAAGGCCTAGATTTATTCTTTCATTAGATGATGTGAAGGTTAGTAGTTTATCATTCCTCCTTACTTTATCAACTGGAATATCTATAAAGAGAAACTCGATGCTGCTTATCAGTTTTACAAGGCTGTGGCTGAGTCTTGTTTCCCAAAGGAAAGGCCAGATAAAAGTTTGGTGGTATTTCTAATTGAAAATAAACTCCAGATACTGTGTCTCTTTACCCTGAGTATATCAGTGTGTATTTCCTACAAAGAAGAACATTTGCTGGCATAGCTGCAGAACAATTATCCAAATTAGGATGTTTAACATTGATATGATACTGTTATCTAATTTGAATGTCTGTATTCAAACTTTGTCTATTTCCCCACTAATAATCTTTATAGCTTTGTTGTTTCCTGGTCCAGGATCAAAGTCAGAATCACACACTGTGCTTAGTTTTCACATCTCTTCAGTCTCCTTTTATCTGGAGTAATTCCTCAGATTCCTCGCCTTTTACGACTTTGAAATTTTTGAAGACTATATGCCAGCTACTTTGTAGAATGTCTGATATTTCCTTTTGTTTATTCAGGCCATACATTTTCGCAGGCACACTACAGAAATGATGTTACGCTCTTCTCAGTACAATATACCAGGATTTTTAACTTTGATCCCTTGATTAGTGTGGTGTCTGCCAAATCTCCATCTTGTAAAGTTACTATTTTCCTTTGTAATGTCTGTACAAAATGAATCAGTTGATCTAAGAAAGCAATGGAAAATTTTAAGCCAAAGTGAGGACTAGAATCCAGGAACAACCTTTCAGAAAACTTGGAGAACCATTCTGCCTGTTTAAAGTCGGAGCACATTTATGAGACAGAAGGTCGTACATTAAACGGTGTACATATTATTAATGGTTTACACAATCCGGATCTAAGCATATAAGGTGAGTAGTGAGCCAAGGGTCATCCTAGCTCCTTATAAGAAGGAAGGTTATGGGATTGTCTTGTTGATGCTAGGATAATGTTGCTTTTTATGGTTGAGCAGGTATTTCTGCCGATGGGGATGTTTGGTTGATGCAAAATGTAGATACACAATGCATAGTAGAGGGGAGGTGCTGCTGCTGCTGCTGCTAAGTCGCTTCATTCGTGTCCTACTCTGTGCGACCCCATAGACGGCAGCCCACCAGGCTCCCCCTGTCCCTGGGATTTTCCAGGCAAGAACACTGGAATGGGTTGCCATTTCCTTCTCCAATGCATGAAAGTGAAAAGTGAAAGTGAAGTTGCTCAGTTGTGTCCTACCCTCAGCAACCCCATGAACTGCAGCTTTCCAGGCTGCTCCATCAGAAGGGAGGACAAAGAGCAGAGAAAATGTTTAGTTGCTTAAGTTTTCCTTGACTAGCCTCAGCAGTTTCATCTGTGGCTCAAGTGGGGAATGATCTGCTTGCGGTGGCAGAATTTGTTTCTTGCTCTATAGGACTGAAGACTTCAGAGTCTTGCTGCTGACAGCTAGACAGGTTCTTGCTAGTTGCACCTCTGAATATAGGAAGCCCCTAATATGGCAGATTTGCTTCTTCTAAGCCGGCAAGGGAGTGACTCCAGCCAGATAAAAGTTTGAAAGTGTTAGTAACTAAGACGTGCCAACTCTTTGGAGACTCCATGGACTATAACCCACCATGCTCCTCTGTCCATGGGATTCTCAACCTAAGAATACTGGAGTGGGTTGCCAGTTCCTTCTCCAGGGGATTTTCCTGACCCAGGGATTGAACCCAGGTCTCCTGCCTTGGTAGGCAGATTCTTTACTGCCGAGTCACCAGAGAAGCCCTAGCAAGATAGGCACTGTAATCTCATGTAAGTTAATCACACAACCATATACATGTATGTCCTGTCCCCTTTGCCGTATTCTACTGGTTAGAAGCAAGTCCCAGGTCACGCCCGCATTCCAGGGGAGGAGACTACACTAGGGTGTAAACATTAGGCAGCAAGGCTCATAAAGAGGAAGCCTGGAGTCTGTCCACCTCACTGCCATAGTATGGTTGCAGAAAATGGCTTAAGACTTTTTTTTTGGCCATTATTTTCTCCTTAAGGTATATGCAATATATTCCCTAAGTGTATATGAGAATCTTACCAGACTTGCTTTATAATCTGCTTTTTCTTACTTAATAATCTTGAGTACTTGTCTATGTCAATAATATATATTTTCTCTGTATATTGTACTTTAGGGGGATGTAATATATATTTAAACAATATGTCTCAATTGGGTATTTTTTCTCTATTATGAAAAGCACAAAAATAACCATAATAAACCATAATGAACATTCTTATAGCAAAACATTTACCTGCACTCTTAATTATATTGGTAGGTAAGCCTCTCTGTGTGGACAGGATTTAAGGAATTGTTTCCGGGAAGAAAATAGGGGAACTCCATTAAAAGATGGGAGACGTATTAGAAACAGAACCAACAGGGTGTGTGTGTGTGTGTGTGTGTGTGTGTGTAAAATATATAAAGAGATGTATTATAAGGAACTGGGGCTTCCCTGATGGCTCAGTGGTAAAGATCCACCCGCAATGCAGGAGACACAGGAGATGCGGGTTCCATCATTGGGACGATCCTTTAGAGAAGAAAATGGCAAGCCCACTCCAGTATTCTTTCCTGGAAAGTTACATGGACAGAGGAGCCTGGCGGACTACAGTCCATGGGGTCGCAGAGTCGGACATGGCTGAGCGTGCAGGCACACACGCACAATTATAAGGAACTGGCTCACGTGACTATGGAGGCAGGCGTGTTCAAAGATCTGCAAGGTGATAAGCAGGCTGAAGATGAAGACCCAGAGAGCTTATGATGGTTTCCTTCCAGTCAGTGTCCAAAGGCCTGAGAACCAGGAGACAACCTGTCCAAAGGTCAACATCTGGAAACTGAAGAAGAGCCGATGTTTCTGTTTGAGTCCAAGTTAGGAAGAAGGATAAGTCTTGGTTCCAAGGCAGTCATACAGGAAGAATTCTCTCTCATTTGGGGAAGGGTCTGCCTTTTTGTTCTGTTCAGGCCCACATGCATTAGGGGACAGCAGCCTGCATTAGTCTACCAATTTAAATCTTAATCTCTTTCAAAAACACCCTCACAGAAACAACCAAAATCATGTTTGACCAAATAACTGGGCACTCCATTGCCCAGTTAAGTTGACACATTAAAGAAACATCTCAGGAGATCTTTCTGGTTTTGAGGTATAAGATCAGATTTTAGAGCTTTAGTGGAGGAAAATGAGATATAGGGTATTCTTTTTGACTTTCCAACTCTCCAATTATGCAAACAGGAGTAAAAATGATCTTTCTAAATAACTATTAAAATTTTATTTCCATTTCTTTCTGTCACAACCTAATGACATTTTCCATTAAATTAATGCATTCTTTAAAGTCATTCAATTTCCTTTACAGCTCTCTTTTCCTAATTATGTACTCTTATTCTTTATTAAAAAATTTTTCTTTTTTCAAATATTAGTGTCTCTACTTAACCTCCTGTGGTAAGAATCTTCACCCTATCAAACTTCACCCTATCAAACTTCTACTTCCTTTTCCTTCCCTCTCTAAGTTGCTAGCCCAAGGCAGGCCTTAGTTAAGAGTAGAAAAGATGTCTTATGCTTGAGGAAGACTGGTGTGTCAATTACTAACACAGTCTGTATGACTTTAATTTCTGAATGTGATAGTAGGGCTGATTATATTTGCTGCTAAGTCGCTTCAGTCGTGTCCGAATCTGCGGGACCCCATAGACGGCACCCACCAGGCTCCCCCATCCCTGGGATTCTCCAGGCAAGAACATTGGAGTGGGTTGCCATTTCCTTCTCCAATGCATGAAAGTGAAAAATGAAAGTAAAGTAGCTAAGTCGTGTCTGACTCTTAGCGACCCCATGAACTGCAGCCCACCAGGCTCCTCCATCCATGGGATTTTCCAGGCAAGAGTGCCAGAGTGGGGTGCCATTGCCTCCTCCGTGACTATATCTAAGAATGACTTTTCCACCCCTCCCTCCCCACCCCAAAGAGTCAAAGTACTTACTTGAGGTTGAAAATTTCACCTAGGGCCAAGGAAACCTTTCCTTCACTGAATGCTTTTTTAAAATATTTATTTATTTACTTGGCTGTGTCAGGTCTTAGTTGTGACAGGCAGGGTCTTCCCTGTGGCTCGTGGGCTTCTCCAGTTGCGGTGCCAGGGCTCAGGCAGTCGCTGTAGCTCAAGGGCTTAGCTGCCTCACAGCATGTGGGATCTTAATTTTCTGATCAGGAACTGAACCCGAGTCCCCTGCATTGGAAGGTAGATTCTTAACCACTGGATCACATGGGAAGTCCTCACTAAATGTTTTTTAAGGAAAGAATGGGAGAGAAAAATAAAGTGGCATTTTAACCACTTCCCACAAGTGATTATTGATTATATCTGTGTGTGTGTGGGTGTGTGCGTGCGTGCGTGCGCTCAGTTGCTTAGTCATGCCTGACTCTTTGTGACTCCATGGACTGTAGCCCATCAGGCTTCTCTGTCCATGGGATTTTCCAGGCAAGAATACTAGAGAGGGTTGCTGTTTCCTCCTCCAGGGATCTTCCCAACCAAGGGATCGAATCCTCGTCTCTTGTGTCTTGCATTAGCAGGCAGATTCTTTACTGCACCATCTGAGAAGCCTATTGATTACATAAATCTTTCCTATTTGAATCTCACAACTCTGTGTAGTAGGCATCATTTCACAGATGAGAACGCTGAGGCTCAAAGAGACTGAGTGAGTTCCCCAGAGCCACACAGCTGATACAGTCCAGAGCCAAGATCGAACCCTAGTTGGTTAGACTCCAGCCTAAGGCCAGTGCTCTTTCTACTTTATGACACCAACTCAGCAGGATTGCGAGGGTTATAAGGCACATTTCCAGGACCCACGGGACTTGAATGAGTTAAGCACCTCACTTAAAAAAAAACATAATCTTTTGCCACCTTTAAAAACTAACTTGACTTTCTTCTTCCTAAGGTTTAGTCAGAGTCACCAAAATAATAGATTATCTGAGACAGACAACTAGTCAAGATTCTGAAGATGATGACCTTGAGGAGCTATGGATCATGCTTGATCCTGAAAAGAGAGATGTACATGTGAACCTGGAAACCTTCCAGGCCACTGTGAAGGAGTGGATGATGGCTCACTGCAGAAACAAATGGTAATCATAGTCCCAGCAGGATGCGTTTTCAGGTTCTCATTTAACAATTGATTACAAGGAATGTTAATCACTGTTTTTTGTACTGATAGGAAATACTATCTGATAGTATCTTAGTATTAATCCAAGAAGTGAAAATCAAGAGAACACATTTTGTGCATCAGTTTTACAAAGGTTTAGAGGAATGACTCTATCCCATGTTGTCAGGGCGGGTGGAGAAATAGGCCTTCTCCTTGTTCTAATAGTGCAAGCTGGCACAGCTTTTCAATGGCAGTTTAGGAATGTATGGCTTCCAAGGTGGCTCAGTGGTAAAAATCTACTGACAATGCAAGAGATGCAATTTGATCCCTAGGTTGGGAAGGTATCCTGGAGGAAGACAATGGCAACCCACTCCAGTATTCTCACCTGAAAAATTTCATGGACAAGAGGAGGCTAGCGGGCTGCAGTCCATGGGGTTGCAAGAGAAATAGACAGGACTGAGAGACAGAGCACAGCCTGAGCATCAGAGCCTTAGAAATATGCAATGTGGTCAAATTACGTGACTTCAGGAGAGACAACCAATTGTATACTCTAATGTATACGCTGAATGTCATTTATGATTATGATAAATGTAAGCAAGCCAAATATTTAATAGATGGTTGGACAAATAAATGATAATACTTCCATATTAATTAGTCACTCAAAATTATAATTAAATATTTGACAGGAGAAATATTCATACATATTTCTTTTAAATAATTGGCCATAGATCTTTATATGTAGTACACTCTCATATTTGTTGAGAAATAAAAATATGCACAGGAGAAAGTGGGAAGGAATGTATTCCAAAATGACTATCTTTGCATGAAGACTTAGCTTCTTTGTCTTATTTTCTTATGAATTTTCTACTTTTCCTAAACTATTTAGGCTTGATTGTATAGTACAGATATCAATAATCCATGGGTAAAGTGGAGTGGGGGGCAAAAGAGAAAATTTATTTTTATGACAAATATAAATAAAAAGAAAAAGAACCTGGGAGATATAAAAGAACAGAAACTCAGAAATGGTGATGGGTGTGGATCTATTAATAGGAATAGTGAGAGTGAGGACTGAGCTATTCTGCTCAGTCATCTTCTGAACATCTCATGTTGAAACACAATAGGATGTACGTACTAGTCTAGAGACTTTCATAGCTGCTCCGAAGAGATTATCTAAGGGTTTGGCAATTGCTAAGATTAGGCAGCAAAACATAATACAAAGACTCTTGGAAAAGAAATGGTTGATTGTTAATATGTTTATTTGAGGATGTCCTGGGCAGAGGCCTGTGAATAGGGTTCTCCAAATTTTAGGAGCGATATGCTCCAAACTACCATTAGTTCCACTTGGTTTTTCATGAGAAAGAGAAAAGAGCACCTTCAGTGTGCCCCAAATTAGTAGCTGTTCATGCCTTTTCCTTCCTAATTCTCTAAGGCCCAACGTCTTGCTACCTCTACAAGTGTCCACTTAGTCCTCCAAATCATGTCAGCTTCCTAATCCACTGAGACTCCCATTGCCTAATTATAGCTATGTACATCATCACCTACTTACTAATGCATTCATATTTGTTTCTTCATGTTAGATTAAAGTTTATAGGAGGTAGAGACAATATGTTTCTTTTCTATGACTGTTTAAGAACAGTGTTGGGCTCCAAATTGTGGCCAAATGGGCAGATGGTTTTAAAATTCAGAAAGACCAACATCAATAAGAAAATACAGAACACATCTGAAAAATTGGCTAAGCTTTGGTTTGACAAGGAATTCTAGCTCACTGGTTTTGTTTTCTGGCCACAGGGAAGGAGGGAATAGTGGATCAAGCAGCAGAATGGTTGACTCTGCTTTTGAACAGGACAGCATAAAATCGTGTGAAGCAAGTATGTATGTGTTTCTTTGGGATTGTTCTGCCAGTTTATTGTGGTTTGGAGAAATGGATTTTTTAATAAAACTCTCTTGTGTGTGTTTCAGTTAAGATGACCACAGATATAACAGACTCTTCATCATGGAACTTCAAGGGGTTGGGTGGAGACTTGCCTAAAGGAGTCTTGTAAGCATTCTTACTTGTAATGTTTTCTCAAGTGCTTCAACTTTTCTTATGGATTTTCTTATTTCATAGATCTATGTATTTTATTTTATTTCTGGGCTTTCCTGCTGTCTCCAACAGTAAAGAGTCTGCCTGCAATGCAGGAGTTCAGTTTAGTTCATTTCAGTCACTCAGTCGTGTCTGACTTTTTGTGACCCCATGGACTGCAGCATGCCAGGCTTCCCTGTCCATCACCCACTCCCAGAGCTTGCCCAAACTCATGTCTATTGAGTTGGAGATGCCATCCAATCATCTCATCCTCTGTTGTCCACTTCTCCTCCTGCCTTCAATCTTTCCCAGCAGTAGAGTCTTTTCCAATGAGTCAGTTCTTTGCATCAGGCGGCCAAAGTATTGGAGCTTCAGCATCAGTCCTTCTAATGAATATTCAGGACTGATTTCCTTTAGGATGAACTGGTTTGATCTCCTGGCAGTCCAAGGGACTCTCAAGAGTCTTCTCCAACACCACAGTTCAAAAACATCAGTTCTTTGGCACCAGCTTTCTTTATGGTCCAACTCTCACATCCATACATGACTACTGGGAAAACCATAGTTTTGACTAGACAGACCTTTGTTGGCAAAGTAACATAGGCAAAGCAATGCAGGAGACCTGGGTCCAATCCCTGGGTCTGGAGGATCTCCTGGAGAAGGGAATGGCAACCCACTCCAGTATTCTTGCCTGGAGAATTCCATGGACAGAGGAGCCTGGTGGGCTATAGTTCATGAGATCTCAAAGAGTCAGACATGACTGAGTGACTAACACTTTCAACTTTTCATGTATTTTATTTACTGTAAAGTCACTTAGCTCTGCTTGTGTGCATGTGTGATAGGGCTAACATAATTTATTTTTAACTCTTAGCTATTATCTCACAATTGCATTAGAAGTAGTTTCACTAGGAACACAAATTGTGAAATATTATGAGGGGTCACGTAAATGAACATTTTCTCGCTCATGAAAACTTTATCCTTCTTTGACTTTATGTGTTTTCCATGCATGACAAATTCCATCATACACAGAGTTATGACATTGACCTTAAGCTCTTTGGGGCAGGGTTGCTTTTTTTTTAACATCCATACATGACTACTGGGAAAACCATAGTTTTGACTAGACAGACCTTTGTTGGCAAAGTAACATAGGCAAAGCAATGCAGGAGACCTGGGTCCAATCCCTGGGTCTGGAGGATCTCCTGGAGAAGGGAATGGCAACCCACTCCAGTATTCTTGCCTGGAGAATTCCATGGACAGAGGAGCCTGGTGGGCTATAGTTCATGAGATCTCAAAGAGTCAGACATGACTGAGTGACTAACACTTTCAACTTTTCATGTATTTTATTTACTGTAAAGTCACTTAGCTCTGCTTGTGTGCATGTGTGATAGGGCTAACATAATTTATTTTTAACTCTTAGCTATTATCTCACAATTGCATTAGAAGTAGTTTCACTAGGAACACAAATTGTGAAATATTATGAGGGGTCACGTAAATGAACATTTTCTCGCTCATGAAAACTTTATCCTTCTTTGACTTTATGTGTTTTCCATGCATGACAAATTCCATCATACACAGAGTTATGACATTGACCTTAAGCTCTTTGGGGCAGGGTTGCTTTTTTTTTTAGCTGGAATGTAATTGCTTTAATGTTGTGTAAGTTTCTATTGTACAATGAAGTGAGTCAGCTGTATGTATACCTATATCCCTCTCTCGGATGTCCCTCCCATCCCACCATCTAGGTCATTCTAAAGCACCAAGCTGAGCTTCCTCTGCTTTATAGTGGGTTCCCACTAGCTAGCTGTTTTACACATGGTAGTGTATTTATGTCAATCCTTATTACTTCTTCAATAGATACTTTTAGATATTAATGAGAAAAGCTATTTTCTGCTACACATGCATTTAGATATTAAGAAGTAACTCTGTTCTTTATTTTTATTTTGAAAAAAATTTTTTGGCTGAGCCAACATGTGGCTTGCAGGATCTTAGTTCCCCGACCAAGGATTGAACCCAAGTCACTGCTTTGGAAGCTCAGAATTGAAGCACTGGACCTGTCCTTCCTTATTTTATCTTTGCCAGTTCAGGTTTATCTGTGCAAGAAATGTGGACTAGGAACCATGTAGCCCACCTGTGCTAAACTCTAGGAAAAGATGGCGAAGAAGAGAAGGCCTGGAACTCCTTGAAAAACACAGTTCAGACTCTCAAAGGGTTTAGGATCAAATGTCAGGACAAGCGTGACAGCTACAAATATTAACAAGCTGTAGGAAATACTAGAAACAATGAGTACTAAATTATGAGCTACAGGCTACAATGATAAAACTCTACAAATTGTTTCCTCGTTAAAGGCCTGTTGAAACCGGCCAAGATTGCTGATTGAAAGAATCCAGTGTCAATTTATTTCAGGATTTTCCATAACCCAGGCAGAAGTAGGAACTCTTCAGTGTAGATAGAGACAGAAGTTGGGAGCAAAGTGAAGAGAAAGAAACAAAAGCTGTAAAAGTCGATTTCACAAGTGGCAGATGCTAAATATCTAGCAATTTTGGAAAAATCTTTGGTGTTATTGTAATAAGTGCTTGAATAAATACTGTGTATGTGAACTATGTTTATGAGGATGAATGAAAATAAAGTAGAAAATCTTCTTTGTTTATTTTTGGTTGTGCTGGATCTTATCGCTGCATGTGGGTTTTTTCTAGTCGTGGCAGTTGGAGGCTATTCTTTGTTGCGGTGCACGGGTATCTCACTGTGGTGGTTTCTTTTTTCCACACAGCAAAGGCTCTAGGCAAGTGGGCTTCAGTAGTTACAGCATAAGAACTCAGTAAGTTGTGGCACATGGGGACTAGACTGGGAGGGCTTCGGCAGTTGTGGCCTACAAGGCTTAGCTGCTCTGCAGCACATGGAATCTTCCCAGACCAGGTATTGAACCTGTGTCCCCTACACTGACAGATGGATTGCTGACTACTGGACCAACAGGGAAGTCCTCACAGGAATATTTAAGCTTGCTTGGGCTTAACCATAAGTCTCACTTTGACTGGAAGGGATTAGTGATGTTGAAGTTTATGCTCATTCATCCTTTTACTCGCAGAGAAGTACCTGATTTGATTACCTATATAGCAGACCTGCATTTCAACAAGCAGAAATTGGAAGAGGAAAATAATAAATTGAAATTGGCATTAGAAAACTTGGAAGAAGCAAACAGAGAGTTATCAGAGGACTGTACTGAACTGCGCCTTCAGGTAAAAAGGTGAGTCATGATGTGGGTACTGTGTGCTGGGAATTTTCAGTTCCTTTTCCTTTTTTTCTGAAAATAAATTTGTTTTTTATTGAGATACAAGTCACAAAGCAGAAGAGTCACCCTGTTGAGGTATACAATTAGTTTAGTGTTTTTTAGTATATTCACAAGGTTATTCCCATGATCTAATTCCAGTTATTCACAAGTATATCCACATGATATATTCACATGATATCAAGTATATTCACATGATCGAGACATTTTCATCACTCCAAGAAGAAATCCCATACTGATTAACAGTAGTGATTAATACTCCCCATGTCCTCCCTTCTCAGACCCTGGCAACCACTAACTACTTTGTGTATCTATGGATTTGTCTATTCTGAACATTTTCATATTCATGGAATCATACAGTATGTGACCTTTGTGTCTCGCTTCTTTCATTTAGAATCACATTTTCAAAGTTCATCCATATTGAAGCATATATTGCTATTTCATTCTTTTTTATGACTGAATAATATTCCATTGTATAAATATACCTCAGTTTGGACACTTGAGTTAGCACCACTTTTTGGCACTTAAAAAAGCTGCTGTTATGAACATTTGTGTGCAAGTTTTTATGGGGTCATATGTTTTCTGTTTTTTTGGTTACATATCTAGGGAAATTGCTATACTTTTTAAGATCTATACTTTGGTCTTCCCTGATAGTTCAGTTGGTAAAGAATCCACCTGCAATGTAGGAGACCCTGTTTCATTCCATTGTATAAATATACCTCAGTTTGGACACTTGAGTTAGCACCACTTTTTGGCACTTAAAAAAGCTGCTGTTATGAACATTTGTGTGCAAGTTTTTATGGGGTCATATGTTTTCTGTTTTTTTGGTTACATATCTAGGGAAATTGCTATACTTTTTAAGATCTATACTTTGGTCTTCCCTGATAGTTCAGTTGGTAAAGAATCCACCTGCAATGTAGGAGACCCTGTTTCGATTTCTGGGTCAGGAAGATCTGCTGGAGAAGTGATAGGCTATCCAC
>SJYC01044828.1:0-10382 GCA_006408675.1 Madoqua kirkii | reverse complement strand
TGAAGACGATAATGACAATGAAGATGAGGACAACTGATTTATCACAGTTTAAAATTTTTCATCTTAGATAAATTCAAGCTCTCAGCCATAATTAATGAACATGACTATTCTGAGGACTGTATACATTTCCAAACATGATTATTTCTATTATTTTTCTCTGCTTGTCAACAGTCTATTTTAAGAATCACTGGGTAAACCATTCACATTAGAGATGAAAGGTTAGATGAAGGAAATAGAGTAGCATTCCACAACTCCTCCAAAAAAATTGAAAATAAAATTTTACTACTATTATTATTACCATCACTAATTTATTACAGCAGGATCTGATAAGATCTCTGCATGTCATACTGGTTATTGTGTCTTACAAAATTTCAAGTTTTTAATATAGCACATTACCTGTAATTTTCATGGTCTTCTCCAGACCGGATACTTGCAGCACGGTCATTGGGAAAGGCTATCAGTGCACCCTTTATTAGCTCCTTATTTATCTTATGATCGTGAATGTGTGTCATGGCTGACTGAAGCATCGCAACAGGTGCATGGTCCTTGTACTGCACCAAGTCTTTCACCACAAACTGTCCCGTAGGATTACTGACCAAAGGGGATATACCTGTTAGAGAATTGAATATTAAGTTTAAACATGTTCTTTTGGGAACTTCCATGAATTAACAATTATATGAGAGTGCTGTTTCCAACTTAAAACTAAATCCCTAAGCAAATTCAGAAAATGGAAATAATAAATGGATCTACATAAAACAATTTAGATAAGTGATAAAAATGCATACAAAAAAAGTAAAACCTGATAACTTGAAGGATTGGGTTGTCCCACATGAAACTGAAATTTTTATAAAGAGAATTGAATATCAGCAATTTCATATGGTTCAATGTATAAGAGATAACAGAATTAGTTGAAACAGTAGCAATCAGAAAATCTATGGAATGGTCAAAATGGTTTATACTATAGACTCAAAAAGTAGAAGAATAAAATATTAAAATATTCAATAAATTTTATATACCACCAAACCAGTGCTAGTCAAAGTGAGATCTTCAAAATGGAAGCATCAGCATCTACTGGAAACATGCTGGAAATTCAAATATTTGGGCTCCAACAAAGATCTGCTTAATAATCAATGATGGGATGTAAGACAATGACATATTTTTACAGGCCCAGATGCATGCAAAAGTTTACAAGCATTAGATTAGATCACATTTGATATACACAGCTAAACACTAATGTGTTAAGATAATCCTAGAGTAACCAAAAATAAACTAATAATTGATAAGCGCCCCTGATAGCATACCAGGATTAACTTTCATCACAACTTCCTTGGTAGAAGGCTTGCAGACACTATTAAAATATAAATATATATGATGAAAAGGTTTCAGTGATGAAGACTGCAAACTTTCATCTGCCACTGAGCCAATAATCTCTATAAATTGCTTCACTTTAAAGACTCCAACTTGATGTGGAATGAATGAACATGTCACATTCTGAAAACAGAAGAAAAGCGATCAATTGCTATAGGCTGAATATTTGGGGCTTCCCTTGTGACTCAGCAGGTAAAGAATCTGCCTGCCATGCAGGAGACTTGGGTTTGATCCCTGGGTAATACCTGTGAACCCCTAAAACTCATGTTTTCGGGTTTTTTTTTTTTTTGCCATGTCACACAACATACATGATCTTAGTTCCACAACCAGGGACTGAACTCATGTCCCTGAAGTAGAAATAAGGAGTCGTAACCATTGAACCACCAGGGAAGTTCTGAAACTCTTATGTTAAATTCCAATGCTCTATAAGATAGAATTAGGCGATTGAAGCCTGAATGGGATTAGCGTCCTTATAAAAGAGGGTCCACAGAGCTCCTTAAGCCTTCCACCATGTGAAGATATCAGAAAAAGTCTGTACCCAGGAAGAGGGCCCACACTTGAACATGCGAGCACTCTGATCTGGCATTTCCAGCCTCCAGAACAATTAGAATTAGAAATAAATTTCAGTTGCTTAAAAACTGTGCAGTCTATGTTATATTCTTATAGCAGCTGAAATGGATTAAGAAAACAGAAAACTGTTAGGATAAAACAAAAAGCAAATAAAAAATGTTGCTTACAAAACTTTAAGGCAAGCTAGTTTATTGATGGTGAAGTGAAAGTCTTAAAACATCATATACAGCTCTGACAAATCTTTAAGATACACATTATTTGAAAACTAAGAAAAAAAATTTAGATTAATGGTACTGAAATACTTCCATAATGGCAGAATAAAGGCCTCCAAAAAGTTACTCCTTTACAAACAGAAAGAGAACACTGGGAAAATTGTCAAAATTAACTTCTCAGCTATTTGAAAATGACCTAAAATACTGCACAATGAACACTTCAAAAGTTGAATGAATCAGGCTACAAAGTTTAGCCTCATTTGCCATATTCACTTGATATCTTGCCAACCAACAAGTATCTTGAAAACTTTTTGCAGGGAAAACACTTCCACAACCAGCAGGAGGCAGAAAATGCTTTCCAAGAGTTCATCAAATTTCATAGCATGGATTTGTATGCTACAGGAATAAACAAACTTATTTCTCGTTGGCAAAATGTATTAATCACAATGGTTTCTATTTTGATTAATAAAGATGTATTTCAGCCTAGTTATAATGATTTAAAATTCACAGTCTGAAACCACAGTTACTTTTGTACCAACCTAAACCTAGATAGCATATTCAAAAGCAGAGACATTACTTTGCCGACTAAGGTCCGTCTAGTCAAGGCTATGGTTTTTCCAGTGGTCATGTATGGACGTGAGAGTTGGACTGTGAAGAAAGCTGAGTGCCGAGGAATTGATGCTTTTGAACTGTGGTGTTGGAGAAGACTCTTGAGAGTCCCTTGGACTGCAAGGAGATCCAACCAGTCCATTCTAAAGGAGATCAGTCCTAGGATTTCTTTGGAAGGAATGATGCTAAAGCTGAAACTCCAGTACTTTGGACACCTCATGCGAAAAGTTGACTCATTGGAAAAGACTCTGATGCTGGGAGGAATTGGGGGCAGGAGGAGAAGGGGATGACAGAAGATGAGATGGCTGGATGGCATCACTGACTCGATGGCCGCGAGTTTGAGTGAACTCCAGGAGTCGGTGATGGACAGGGAAGCCCGGTGTTCTGCAATTCATGGGGTTGCAAAGAGTCGGACATGACTGAGTGACTGAACTGAACTGAAAAAATAGGAACTGTCCCTGAGGAAACACAACTGTTAGAGTTATTAAACAAAGATAATAATTTAACTGCTATAAATATGTTCAAAAAACTAAAGGAAAACATGTCTAAAAACTTAAAGGCAGTATGAGAACATTTCACAAACTAGAGTATATCAATATAGAAATTGTTTAAAAGAACAAATAAAGATAAGAGAATGCAGGAAAGTCACAAATATGTGGAAATTAAATAATACACTTCTAAGTAATCAATAGGTCAAAGAAGAAATTTCAAGAGAAATTAGAGAAAACTTTGAGATAAAGAAAAACTAAAACTCAACATACCAAAATTTATGGGATGCAGCAAAAGAAGTGATTAGAAGTAAATTTATAGCAGTAAGCATCAATATTTAAAAAAGATAAAGGCCTTTCATCAATAACCTAACCTCCATCTTAGGAAATAGAAAAAAGAAGAGCAAAAGGAAGTAAACAAAGCAAACAAAAGGAAAGGAATAACCATGAAATAGAGAACAGAAAGCAATAGAGAAAATCAACAAACCTGAAACTATATCTTTGTAATGATTAACGATATTGAAAAAAACTTGAGCTAGACTCACCAAGCCAAAATCAACAACAGCAAAAACTCAATTTCTTAAAATCAGGAATAAAAGAAAGGATATCATTACCACTCTAAATCAATAAAAATGAGTATGACAGAAAAATAATAAATAATCATGTGCCAACCAATTAGATAACCTAGATGACATGGACAAATCCTAAGACAAAAACTTCTGAACATGGTTCTAGAAGAAACAGAAAATCTGAATAGCCATAGGATAACTAGAGATTGAAACAGAAATCTGAAACTTCTGACAAAGAGAAGTCCAGAATCAGATGGATTTGATGGTGACTTTTACTGGACATTTAAAGAAGAATGAGAACCAATTCTTCACAAAGTATTCCAAAAATTACAGATAAGATTTTCTAACTCCTTCCATGATACCAGTTTCACTCTAATGTAAAAAAGCATTCAAGAAATCTACAGACTAATGTCCTTTATGAATGTATGTGCAAAACTCTACCAAATACTATAAATTGAATTCAGTCACACACACAAGGAGAAGGTGATGGCACCCCACTCCAGTACTCTTGCCTGGAAAATCCCATGGACGGAGGAGCCTAGTAGGCTACAGTCCATGGGGTCGCTAAGAGTCGGACACGACTGAGCCACTCCCCTTTCACTTTTCACTTTCCTGCATTGGAGAAGGAAATGGCAACCCACTCCAGTGTTCTTGCCTGGAGAATCTCAGGGATGGGGGAGCCTGGTGGGCTGCCGTCTATGGGGCCGCACAGGGTCAGACACGAGTCAAGTGACTTAGCAGCAGCAGCAGCAGTAACACACACAAAGGATCAATCACTATGTCCAACTATGCACAACTTTTTGCCATGAAACATCACATATTTGGTCTTGAGAACAATTTTTGGATAAGACTTCCAAAGCACAGGCAACCAAAGTGACAAATAGACAAGACTACATCAAACTAAAAAGCTTTTGCACAGCAAAAGAAACAGTCCACATAGTGAAGAGACCTCCTACAGAATGGGAAAAAAATACCTGTGAACCTTATATGTGATAAAGGGTTAATATGGAGAATATATAAGGAACACTTACAAATCAAAAGCAAACTAATAACCTGGTTAAAAAAAAACAGGCAGAATGATACAGGATGCTTGGGGCTGGCGCACTGGGATGAGATGTGTATAAGAGACAGGTGCAGTCTATGTTATACACATATATATGGAATTTAGAAAGATGGTAATGATAACTCTGTATGCGAGACAGCAAAAGAGACACAGATGAATAGAACAGTCTTTTGGGCTCTGTGGGAGAGGGAGAGGGTGGGATGATTTGGGAGAATGGCATTGAAACATGTATAAGAACATGTAAGAAACGAATCACCAGTCTAGGTTTGATGCAGGATACAGGATGCTTGGGGCTGGCGCACTGGGATGACCCAGAAGGATGGTACGGGGAGGGAGGTGGGAGAGGGGTTCAGGATGGGGGACATGTATACACCCGCAGCAGATTCATGTTGATATATGGCAAAACCAATACAATATTGTAAAGTAATTAGCCTACAATTAAATAAATTTTTATTAAAAATAAATTTTAAAAAAGAAAAAATGGAACCTAGAAAAGAATTTCTTAATATATTACTAGCAAAAATGTGAAAAGATGTATGTTTAGAGCTCTGGTTATATCAAAATGCTGAAAGCCACACAAATATCAAAAGAGATTAAATGAATAAAATATGGAATACTTTATAATAAAAAAAAAACCAGGCAGAGCACTTGAATACACATTTCTCCAAAGAAGACATATGAGTGGCAAAAGGTATATGAGAAGGTGCTCAACATCACTAATCATCGGGGAAATGCAAATCAAAACCTCAATGAGCTATTACATCCCACCTGTTGAAATGGTCATTTATAAAAAAAAAAAAAAATCAGATAACAAAGGTTGCTGAGGATATGAAGAAAAAGGAACCTTTTTTGGTGTTTGTTGTTGGTGGGGATGTAAACTGATATAGCAACTAGACAGCAATTAGGGAAAATAGTATGAGGACATCTCAAAAAGATTAGAAACAGAACTACCATATGATCCAGGAATCTCCCTTCTAAGCATATATCCAAAGGAAATGATATCCGTATCTACAAGAAATATCTGCTTTCCCATGTTCATTGCAGCATTATTTGTAATAGCCAAGAATCAAAAACAACTTCAATGTTCATCAATGAATGAATAAAGAAGTATAGTACACACACGGAGAAGGCAATGGCACCTCACTCTAGTACTCCTGCCTGGAAATTTCCATGGACAGAGGAGCCTGGTGGGCTGCAGTCCATGGGGTCGCTAAGTGTCAGACACAACTGAGTGTCTTTACTTTCTCTTTTCACTTTCATGCATTAGAGAAGGAAATGGCAACCCATTCCAGCGTTCTTGCCTGGAGAATCCCAGGGACGGGGGAGCCTCGTGGGCTGCTGTCTGTGGGGTCACACAGAATCGGACATGACTGAAGTGACTCAGCAGCAGCAGCAGCAGCAATACACACACAGTGGAATGTCATTCAGCCTTAAAAAAGAAGGAAATACTGCCATTGCTGACAACATGGATGAACTCGAAGGACATTATTCTGAATGAAACAAGCCAGACACAGAAAGACAAATATTACATGAATTTTACATGTGAAATATATGTGAGTTTAAAATAGTCAAACTCTTGAGAGGACAGAGTAGAATGGTGGCTGCCTGGGGCCAGCGGCAGGGGGGTGGAGGGTGGTGGTGGAAATAGGGAGATGTTGGTCAAAAGAGTACAAGTTTCAGTTGCTCAAGATGAGTAAATTCTGGAGATCTAATGTACAGCATGATGACTGTAGTGAACAATACTACATTGTTGACAACTATATTGATGACTATAGGGAACAATACTATACCTGCAGTTTATGAAGAGGGTAAATCTTATATGTTCTCACCATAAAAACAAGATTTAAAATTTGAGGTGATGAATACGCTAATTAGATTAACTGTGCTGATCATTTCACAATGTACACATTTATCAGAACAATTGTGCACCTTGCATGTATGCATGCTAAGTCACTCCAGTTGTCTCTGCGACTCTATAGACTGCAGCCCACCCGGCTTCTGTGTCCATGGGGTTTCTGCAGGCAAGAATACCGGAGCAGGTTGCCATGCCCTCTTCTAGGGGAGCTTTCCAACCCACGTGCACCATATTCCTATTTTCAATTATACCTCAATATGAGGACAAATAACATTGAGCATAAAACTAGGAATGTGTGGGGCAATTACAAACTGTATATTTACCGCTGCATCCCTCAGAACACCTTGATCTGTATTCAAAGTTTTAAAGTTTCCTCTTTGTTTTATTACACTTTGTTTCTATAGTAAAAACTACATACATAAGAAAACTTATCCATATAAAAACTTCCATATGAATGTTTATAGCAGCATTCTTCACTCCAGCCAAAAGGTAGAAACAATGCAAATGGCCATCAATTGATGAATGGATAAAAACAAAAGGTAGTTTAGCCATACCATGGGATATGATTTGGCCATAAAAAGCAATGGGGTACTGATACTTCAACATTGATGAATCTTGAAGATATTATGCTAAAACAAAGAAATCAGAAACAAGTCTACATACTATATGACTATATTTATATGACATGTCAAGAACAGGAAAAATTTATAGGGATAGATGAGATTAGTGGTTACCAGGGGCTGAGGAATGGGGAGCAGGGGGAGTGACCACTAAAGGACACTGTGTTTCTCTTTGGGGTGATGCGAACATTGTGAAATTACACAGTGCTAATAGTCATGCAATTCTGTGAATACACTAATTACCACTGAATTGTATACTTTAAGTGTGTAAATCTTATGGTATATGAATGATGCTTCAATAAAGGTGGTATTAAAGGAAAATAATACTTTTACCATACTTCCAAATACTTAGAGGCTAGCTGACCAGCCTGTGGAAGTCATAGTTCTCCAGTGTCCCCTACACTTCTTACATTCATTTTTTATTAATTTGAAACTTATAACTGCTCAAGAAATCTAGAAATGTAGAGGGCTGACTCAGGGAACAAACCCAGGTCTCCCACATTGCAGGCAGATGCTTTAACCTCTGAGCCACCAGGGAAGCCCCAAAAATTATGTTAGGAAATGAACTATCAGCTATGAGATTTTTTGAGTTTGAAAATTTTATATAGCATAGAGAGTTCCCAGGAGTCCCACTCAATGTGAAATTTCCAAATTGGTTTCAGAGATGTACACAAGTATATATTCCTTTTTATGCCCTGAAGATTATATGCTAACCAAAATTTAAGTGGCAAATACTATACTTCAGGTCTGTCTTGCATTACAGAAATTTAAAACCGATGTGAACAGAAAAAAATTCACGTAATATGAAATGAAAGACCCTTTACTATACCCTCTCTAAATATTCCTTTCTCAACAGTGATTCATTATCTCTTCACCCACATATTTATCAACTCTCACCCATGTATCTTCTCTAAACACTCAGATATGCCCTCTGCACTCAAACTGAATTAACATTTTCATATGGCGTACACTTAAATTGTTGGCCATCCTACATATTTTCTCAACATAACCCCTAGGGACAGCCTACCCCTACTCAACTGTAACTAATTTTATTCCTACCATAAATTAAAAGCCTTCCCACGTGGCTGCACTTCGCTGGAGCAGCTGTGAGGAGATACCCCACGCATAAGGGCAAAGGAAAAGCCCCAGCAAGATAGTAGGAGGAGTAAATTTGCATTTGGAATCAAACCCCATTCCTGCCAGAGATTCTCAGAGGGCTCAAAACAAACCTTGTGTGCACCAGGACCTGGGGACTCCACAGAAACTGAGACAGAACTGTGTCTGAGCATCTCCTGTAGAAGTATGGGTCAGCAGTAGACTGCCACAGGGGCAGGAGCTCTGGGTGCAGCAGACTTGGGTATGGCATGAGCCTTCTTCAAGCAGGCCGCCATTAACCCCACCATAGAGCTACCAGAACTTACACAGGACTGGGAAATAAACTGGGAGGGCACAAAGAGAACCTTATGTGCACCAGGACCCAGGAAAAGGAGCAGTGACCCCACAAGAGACTGCCTAGACTTGCCTGTGAGTGTCTAGGAGTCTCTAGTGCAGGCGTGGGTGGCAGTGGCCTGCTGCAGGGATGGGGGCACTGAGTGCAGCAGTGCATGCAGGGGACCTTTTGAAGGAGGTCATCATTATCTTCATTACCTCCCACCATAGTTTGAAAATGAAACTGAAACTGAAGTTGCTCAGTTGTATCCGACTCTTTGTGACCCCGTGGACTATAGCCCACCAGGCTCCTCTGTCCATGGGATTCTCCAGGCAAGAATACTGGAGTGGGTTGCTATTTCCTTCTCCAGAGGATCTTCCCGACCCAGGGACTGAACCCAGGTCTCCCACACTTCGAGCAGACCCAGGGATCAAACCCAGGTCTCCCTCCAGGTAAATAGCAGGGAGAAAACACAGCTCCACCCATCAACAGAAAATTGGATTAAAAATTTACTGAGCATGGCCCTGCCTATCAGAACAAGACTCAGTTTCCACCTCAGTCAGTCTCTTCCATCAGGAAGCTTCCATAAGCCTCTTATCCTTTTCCATTAGAGGGCAGATAGACTGAAAACCACAATCACAGAAAACTAACCAATCTAATCACATGGATGACAGCCTTGTCTAACTCAATGAAACTATGAGCCATGCTGTGTAGGGCCACCCAAGATGGATGGGTCATGGTAGAATGTTCTGAAAAAATGTGGTCCACTGGAGAAGGGAATGGAAAACCACTTCAGTATTCTTCCCTTGAAAACCCCATGAGCAGTATGAAAAGGCAGAAAGATAGGACACTGATAGGTGAACTCCCCAGGTTGCTAGGTACCCAATATCTTACTGGATATCACTGGAGAAATAATTCCTGAAAGAATGAAGCTGCTGCTGCTGTTAAATCACTTCAACCGTGTCCTACTCTGTGCGACCCCACAGACAACAGCCTACCAGGCTCCGCTGTCCATGGGATTTTCCAGGCAAGAGTACTGGAGTGGGGTGCCATTGCTTTTTCTGAGAAAGAATGAAGAGATCAAGCCAAAGCAAAAACAACACCAGCTGTGGATATGACTGGTGATGGAAGCAAGGTCTGAAGCTATAAAGAGCAATATTGCATAGGAACCCGGAATGTCAGGTCCATGAATCAAGGCAAATTGGAAGTGGTCAAACAGGAGACGGCAACAGTGAACGTTGACATTTTAGGAATCAGTGAACTAAAATGGACTGGAATGGGTGACTTTAACTCAGATGAACATTATATCTACTACTATGTACAAGAATCCCTTAGAAGAAATGGAGTAGCCATCATAGTCAACAAAAGAGTCTGAACTCAGTCCTTGGATGCAATCCCAAAAATGACATAATGATCTCTGTTCATCTCTAAGGCAAACCATTCAATATCAATGTAATCCAAGTCTACACCCCAACCATTAATGCTGAAAAAGCTGAACTTGAATGGTTCTATGAAGATGAACAAGATCTTCTAGAACAACGTCCTTTTCATTGTAGGGGACTGGAATGCAAAAGTAGGAAGTCAAGAAACACCTAGAGT
>SJYC01044827.1:48-14217 GCA_006408675.1 Madoqua kirkii | reverse complement strand
CTCTCTGTTCTTTCCTAGGCTTGGGAGGAGGGCATGCCAAACCACTGCAATGTTCTTACCTGGAGAATCCTGTGGATGGTGGAGCCTGGAAGCCTACTGTCCATGGTGTCCCAAAGAATCAGACATGACTGAAGTCACTTAGCAGACATGCAGGCTTCAACTATCTGCTCTATTCAGTTGCTAGGTCATGTCTCCTTCTTTGCAGCCCCATGGACTCCAGCACACCAGTCTTTCCTGTCTTTCACTTGCTCATGTTCATGTCCATTGAGTCACTGATGCTATCGAACTCTCATCCTCTGCCAGCCTCTTCTCCTTTTGTCTTCAGTCTTTCCCAGCATCAGGGTCTTTTCACATCAGGTGGCCAAAATATCAGAGCTTTAGCTTCAGCATCAATCATTCCCATGAATATTCAGGGTGGATTTCCTTTAAGATTGATTGACTTGATCTACTTGTAGCCCAGAGGACTCTCAAGTGTCTTCTCGAGTGCAAAACTGCTGCTTCTGCTGCTGCTGCTAAGTCACTTTAGTCGTGTCTGACTCTCTGTGACCCCATAGACAGCAGCCCACCAGGCTCCCCCTTCCCTGGGATTCTCCAGGCAAGAACACTGGAGTGTGTTGCCATTTCCTTCTCCAATGCATGAGAGTGAAAAGTGAAAGTGATATCACTCAGTCCTGTCCAACCCTCAGCAACCCCATGGACTGCAGCCTTCCCAGCTCCTCTATCCAGGGGATTTTCCAGGCAAGAATACTGTAGTGGGGTGACATTGCCTTCTCCAAAGTGGAAAACAAACAGTATTTAAATTTTTAGTTGATATGCTTTCAAAGTAGCTCCTGGCTTTGGAATGGTGTAGAAACAACATGACTTCCTAACTACCAGGGGAAGCAAAATTAAGATGGCTTTTATTCAGGGATTAGTGGATGCAATACTTACTAGATATTCTAAACTTGATGCTCTGGAACCTATGGCAAATCAAACCACCTTGCTGATACTTCCCCAAGGAATGCTGCTCTTAAAGTAACCAACAATAGCCAAACCTCTGTCATGATGCACAGGGATATTTCCCCAAATTATAACTTGGGAAAACTGGCTAGGGGACCCTGACACTTAGCCTTAGAGAAAGGAAAGCAAGACTGGAGGGTTAAACAATTGTTGGTTTGATTAAAAGGGAAAGATCCGAGTCAGACCAAATAGCAGTGCAGCTTTACTGGAGACTAAAATTCCCCCTCAGAGCCACTGTAACATGCATTAAACTACTGGCCAACTGATGGAATGATAGCATTTGTGAAATCCTATTGGTGGGTAACAGAGAAGGCAATGGCACCCCACTCCAGTACTCTTGCCTTGAAAATCCCATGGATGGAGGAGCCTGGTAGGCTGCAGTCCATGGGGTCACTAAGAGTCGGACATGACTGAGCGACTTCACTTTCACTTTTCATTTTCATGCATTGGAGAAGGAAATGGCAACCCACTCCAGTGCTCTTGCCTGGAGAATCCCAGGGACGGGGGAGCCTGGTGGGCTGCCGTCTACGGGGTCGCACAGAGTTGGACATGACTGAAACGACTTAGCAGCAGCATTGGTGGGGAAACACTAACAAGGGGCCAAAAAGTGCCTACCTCAATGGATCTCAAGGTGTGAGGCCTGCTCAGCTTCAGAAATACTGACAGTCTCTGCAGAGGCAGCAAATGCATTCTTTCAGCAATGAGTTAAAGTTGGTGTTGTTTCCCAGCCTCCAGTTGCATTTGGGGGAGGGGGAAGGGAGAGAGCAGTTCTAATAGGTTTGTGTTCTTGTTGCTGAGTTGATAAATCATGTCTGACTCTTTATGATCCCATGGACTGCAGCATGCCAGGCTTCCCTGTCCTTCACTATCTCCCAGAGCTTGCTCAGATTCCTGTTCACTGAGTCAGTCATGCTATCGACCCATCTCATCCTCTGTCACCCTCTTCTCCTGTTGCCTTTAATTTTTCCCAGTATCAGGGTCTTAACCAACAGGTGCATGGTGCTCTCCTATTCTTTCATCTGTAGCTCCCTTACGATGTATGATGGGTATCATGCTTGTGTCAACTTAGCTATTACTAGCTGTATATCATCTTTAAAACCACGTGGCCCACTGGTCCAAAATACACTCCAGAGAAAACTGGCTGTACTCCACCTGGACGGTTTAAACGGCCTCAGTGGAGCATTCAGGCACTGGAAGTAGGATTCCTTACAACCTCCCCCAACCCGTGGATGTGTTTAAGTCATGGTCGGTCAGAATTTGATTTTACTACACTATCTAATGTTAAATGGGCAAAAAAGGACTCCGTACTGGTCCCAAATATTAAAAGTAAAATAAGACTTTTCTTTCTATCACTGTTTTAAAGCAGTAATATCAATTTTTTAATTAAAAAAATTAAATAATTGAATTTAATTTGAGGGTTATTACTTTACAATATTTTGGTGGCTTTTGCCATACATCAATATGAATCAGCCATGGGTGCACATGTGTCCCTGCATCCTGAAACCCCCTCTCACTTCCCTTCCCACCTCATCCCTTTGGGTTGTCCCAGAGCAGCAGTTGAGTGCCCTGCTTCATGCATCAAAATTGTACTGGTTATCTATTTTGCATATGGTATTATACATGTTTCAATGCGATTCTCTCAAATCATCCCACCCTCAGCTTCTCCCACATAGTCCAAAAATTTGTTCTTTATATCTGTTCCTTTTTTGCAGCCTTGCATATAGGGTCATCATTACAGTCTTTCTAAATTCCATATATATGCATTAATATACCATATTGGTGTTTCTCTTTCTGATGTTCTTCACTCTGTAATAAGCTCCAGTTCCATCCATCTAATTAGAACTAATACAAATGCATTATTTTTTATACCTGCGTAATATTATGTGGTGTATATGTACCACAGTTTCCTTATCTGTTCGTCTGCCAGTGGACATCTAGGTTGCTTCCAGGTCCTAGCTATTGTAAACAGTGCTGTGATGTACGTTGGGGAACATGTGTCTCTTTCAATTCTGGTTTCCTCAGTGTGTGTGCCCAGCAGTGGGATTGCTGGGTCATATGACAGTTCTATTTCCATTTTTTAAAGGAATCTCCACACTATTCTCTATAGTGGCTGTGCCAGTTTGAATTCCTACCAACAGCGAGTTCCCTTTTCTCTTATTGTTTATAGATGTTTGAATGATGGCCATTCTGACCAATTTGAATGAATAGCATTGAATCATATATATTACAATATGTAAAATAGATGACTAGTGTAAGTTTGATGCATGAAGCAGGGCACCCAAAGCCAGTGTTCTGGGACAACATAGAGAGACAGGGGGTGTGAGGGGATTCAGGATCGGGGAAACACATGTATACCCATGGTCGAGTTATGTTGATGTACGGCAAAACTCATCAAAATATTGTAAACTAATTATACTCCAATTAATATAAATAAATGAATTTAAAAATAAAAGCAATTAAAAATATTTTTTTAATCACACAATGCCTATCCTACTTATTTGGAGCTTCAGCATCAGTCCTTCCAACGAATATTCAATATTGATTTCCTTTAGGATTGAATGGTTTGATCTCCTAACTCTCAAGATCATTCTCCAACACAACAAAATGCTACATCTGCTTTGGATAAATTCTTATTATATCTGTGTAGTTGTATACCAAAAGTGTCTATGTGTTATGAGATTGAATAGAGGTGTGTATTTAAGATTATGTATCTTTGAAAATGAATATCAGAAATACATAGAAAATTACATATGCATATAAATATGTATATGAATATAAAGGATTTCTGTACCCATATATATGTTTTATGAATTTTGTGTGTCTGAAAAAATGTTAAAAATGTGTGTAAAATGAAGAAGCATTCTAGCAGGGCAGCTGAGGGGTAGAGTTAGAGAGTCTGACGGGGTGAAGTTGGGAAGAACCTGCAGAGGAAAGGACCTATCATCTCCAGAGATTTAAATTTGGAAGGAAAGGAGCAGCTTGGAGTGCCTCCAAGGCAAGGGATGATATTAGTTGTATACCAAAAGTGTCTATGTGTTATGAGATTGAATAGAGGTGTGTATTTAAGATTATGTATCTTTGAAAATGAATATCAGAAATACATAGAAAATTACATATGCATATAAATATGTATATGAATATAAAGGATTTCTGTACCCATATATATGTTTTATGAATTTTGTGTGTCTGAAAAAATGTTAAAAATGTGTGTAAAATGAAGAAGCATTCTAGCAGGGCAGCTGAGGGGTAGAGTTAGAGAGTCTGACGGGGTGAAGTTGGGAAGAACCTGCAGAGGAAAGGACCTATCATCTCCAGAGATTTAAATTTGGAAGGAAAGGAGCAGCTTGGAGTGCCTCCAAGGCAAGGGATGATAGATGGCAGCATAGGGTTGAGGATAAAAGGGGTCAAACTTCATTAACAAGAAACTAAGATCCCAGTCCTGTACAGAAAGAAGGAGGAAAATACAGCATCAATAGCACTGATGAAGGCATATGTCTCAGAGGGGGCCATCACCAGCAACAAGGAGGCAGAATACAACTCTGAAGACACCACTACCTTCTCAAAACCCAAGTCCCACTCTCTTGAATTAGCTCCTCCTTAAAGGATTTGCCCTTCCCAGCTTCTGCAAGCACTCAGCTCATCGCCTGCCTATCATGCTTGCAAACAGACCCACCGCAAAGGAAGCTGCCAGGTGTCCGATTTGCACACGTGAAGCCTGAGATCCCGCAGTGGATGCCAGGAAAGGAAAGGCCATTGATAGGTGCCAGACAGGGAAGGCGGATGGAGGCAAGCGCCCTGCAAGTCTAGGGTGCGAAGGGAGAGTGCAGTGGGCAATAGGAAAGGAGCATAGCCTTAGGAAGCAGGCAAGATATTAAAGATGAGCACAGGGAGGCGAGGGCACTGGGGGCCAAGAAAGCGAGTGGAGGTAGACAGGGGGTGTGTGAGTAGCAGATTACTGGGGTGTTCTGAGCAGGACAACAGTGAGCGAGGGCATGTGGGTCAGGGCTGGAGGGATCAGGATTTTGCAGGGGATTCAGAGTGGGCATCAGTGGTGGTGACAGAGGCTGAGGTCTCTGAACAAGGATGTAGTCTGTCCCTTCCTGCAGAAATCCTAACCTCAGGCAGCACCACTGCTGCTGTCACTGCCGCCGTAGTGTAAAAGTTTTTCTCAAATTTTTAAAGATTCATTCCAGCATTCCTTAAAGAATAATTCTTCATTGATTCTCCATCATTTTTTCTAACTGGTTTTTATAAACTGATTTTTTCCTGAAGCTCTCTTTTCTGATAAATAGACTAAATTACCAGCTATTGTGGAAACATAATCCCAGTGTTCAGTAATGGGAGAAATTAAATTGCGGCCCCTGTAAAACTGAGTTACATAGACCAAAGGCCATACATGCAATAGGTGCTCAATAAATATTTGATAATGAATAAGAGAAATAATGATTTTCAGAATATTTAATATTTTAAGAAAATGCATAATCAATAAGGAAAAAAAAGAGTATTAACTTGCCTGTGTAAAGTGATCCTAGTTTTGTAAGAGCCTAGAAAAAATGACAAAACAAATAATGAGTGGTAGTATATGGCTGGGAGCCCTAGGGAATGAGAGCTAGAATTGCAGCTGATTATTTTCTTCATATCAATTTTCCAAAATTTCCACAATGTTAACATTGTGGAGGAAATTCATTTGCAATAGAGTAAAAGTAAAAGAAAGGGACTTAAAAAATCAAGTCCAATAATAACCAGTAAGGTTGTTCTAGTGGTAAAGAATCTGCCAGCTAATACAGGAATTCCAAACCTTGGTAGGGAAGTGAGTCTGAAATGGCAACTGACTCCAGTATTCTTGCCTGGAAAGTTCCACTGACAGAGCAGCCTGGTGGGCTACAGTCCATGGGGACTCCAAGAGTCACACACTACTGAGCTCACACACTTACTTACAAGGAAAGCTTACATAGAGATTGGGACAAGATGGCAGACTGAGCACATTTCTCCCTTTCTACCAAAAATCCTTGTTAATGACAGGAAAGGCACGTTTTAGTATGAAAAATAACTACATAAGTGTACTGGGGGAAAGTAAAGACAAATTCCTAGTAAACGGAAAGCAGATGGAGCAGGGACGCTTACAGGATGGAGGCGGAGGTGAGCACAGGAGAAACAGGACCCTGAAACGGGGGGGAAAGAGGAGGGGGCTATAGGGAGGAGGATTATAGGTCCAGCTGCTTCAGATTTGGGAAAGGGGCGGGATCGGAAGACAAGTAGCACCTCCCATGCTCAGGGCAGTGGTGGGCTTAAGAGTTGAGGTGGGGCAGGCGGTGTTTGGCAGGAAGGGGAGGCTTCTCTCCTGGCAGGAAGCTGCGCTACGGAAAAAGGGAGGAGACTACTGCACCGGTAGCGGCTGGTGGGATCCCCATGTCGCAGACGGGCTGCCGCCACCAAGAAAGAGGCGGAGGGCCTCAGAACAGAGTGCTGAAGACACCGGCGCCATCCTCCTCTCCTGCTCCTCCGCCCTTCTGAAAGAGCTCCTCGACTAAGGATCCTCCCTCCCAGCTCTTGCAAGCACCCAGATCATTGCCTGCCTATTCTGCTTGCAAACAGACTCACCGCAAAGGAAGCTGCCAGGTGTCCGATTTGCACACGTGAAGCCTGAGATCCGGGCGGTGGACGCCAGGAAAGGAAAGGCCATTGGTGGGCGCCGGGACAGAGAAGGGGGTTGGGATGGATTCCTGCCAGAGATAAGGGGTGGAGGCAAGCGCCCTGCAAGTCTAGGGTGGGAAGGGAGTGCAATGGGCATTAGGAAAGGAGCACAGTGTTAGGAAGCAGGCAAGATATTAAAGATGAGCACAGGGAGGCGAGGGCACTGGGGGCCAAGAAAGCGAGTGGAGGTAGACAGGGGGTGTGTGAGTAGCAGACTACTGGGGTGTTCTGAGCAGGACAACAGTGAGCGAGGGCATGTGGGTCAGGGCTGGAGGGATCAGGATTTTGCAGGGGATTCAGAGTGGGCATCAGTGGTGGTGACAGAGGCTGAGGTCTCTGAACAAGGATGTAGTCTGTCCCTTCCTGCAGAAATCCTAACCTCAGGCAGCACCACTGCTGCTGACACTGCCGCCGCTGCAGCCTTTCACCGCAGCCTCAGGGAACCTAGAAGGGAGAGCACTTTCATGCACACAGCCAGGATTTCCAGCATTACTGCCAGGCTCATAGGGAAATTTTAGGCGCGCTGGCGTGGGGCACATGGAGACGTCGCTGTCAGCAGAACTTCACCTTATAGCATACTCAATGTTCCTCTCTATCTTCTCTCCTCCTGCAGACATGAAAACCCCCAACTCGCAGGAGGCCGAAGCACAGCAAACCAGGGCTGTTGCAGGAAAGGCCACTGTATCTGCAAACATGATGAAGAAAAAAGCCTCCCAAAAGAAGCAGAGGGGCAGACCTTCATCGCAGCCTCGCAGGAACATTGTGGGCTGCAGAATTTCACACGGATGGAAGGAAGGTGATGAACCCATCACTCAGTGGAAAGGAACTGTTCTGGATCAGGTGCCTATAAATCCTTCTCTCTATCTGGTGAAATATGATGGAATTGACTGTGTCTATGGACTGGAACTTCACAGAGATGAAAGAGTTTTGTCTCTTAAAATTCTTTCTGATAGGGTGGCATCAACTCAAGTCAGTGATGCAAACCTGGCAAATACCATAATTGGTAAAGCTGTGGAACATATGTTTGAGGATGAGCATGGTTCTAAGGACGAATGGAGAGGAATGGTCTTAGCCCAAGCACCGATCATGAAAGCCTGGTTTTATATTACCTATGAAAAAGACCCTGTCTTGTACATGTACCAACTTCTAGATGATTATAAAGAAGGAGACCTCCGTATCATGCCAGAGTCCAATGAGTCTCCTCTTGAAGAAAGGGAGCCAGGAGGAGTTGTAGATGGTCTCATAGGTAAACATGTGGAATATACCAAAGAAGATGGCTCCAAACGGATTGGAATGGTCATTCACCAAGTGGAAGCCAAACCCTCTGTGTATTTCATCAAGTTTGATGATGATTTCCATATCTATGTCTATGATTTGGTGAAAAAGTCCTAACTGTGAGGATAAACTCTGCCACATTTGTGAAAACAAAACTGTACTTTGTAGACATGCAAGATAATGTTACTTTTCAATGTATTGAAAGCTTTAGGTTCCGTGTAGATTCAACATATTTGCCAACATAACTATTGTCTTGTTCTAAGAAATACAAATGTATGTGGTCATGACATGCTGTGTGTAAGGAATTTGTCACATTGAAAAGGTTGGGTGTGTTTGGTGGATGGAACATGAAAGGAAGGAGAAACTGTAAAATTCAGGCTGTGAATAAATTTCAGCTAGTATCATAATCAGCCAAATAAAAATGGAATAGGGCTTAGCTGGTTTGGGCTAGGGAGAGGAGAGGAGAATGAACTAGACATGGACTGTGAGGGAAAGGAAAAGGGAAGGTGGCTGCTTAAGAAAGGATGTGGGAAGGGGCTGGAAATGGAGAGGCTCCTAAGGGGAGGGGACCTAAGAGTGGGAGGCAGCCAACCGGAAGAGGGTAAAGAATAACAGAGAGAGAGTGAAATCTTGGGGCAAAGAGGAAAACAGACAGGATAAATTGAGTAAAAGGGACACAAAGACATTTACAAGAGGTCCAGAGTAAGGGAGAGAAAGACAAAGTTGGCAGAGATCAGAGGAGGGAAAAAAGGGACACTCCAGAAGGGAAGGGACACAGAGGAAGGAGGAAGTCTAAGAAGAAAGACTGACAGAGAGAGTGAGAATAGAGGGAAAAAAAGGGTATGAGGTGTAGAGCCTATGAAGATGGAAAGACCCAAGAAAACTAGGCCTGCTGGCAGTATCCAAGTTGCCCTCCCTCGCTCTGTGCACAAAGGATGTGGCAACAAGCAAACCACATTGGAGCTTCCCTAGAGGGGAATGTTGACAGGACAGTCTCAAGAGTTAAGCAGGAACCAAGTTTATACTTAAAAGACTTTTATTATATCAGGGACATCATGCCACACCTGCTGAGCAGAGCCCAGCCCTCAGCTTAAACACACTGCATGGTGCTTCTGGCAGTATCCAAGTTGCCCTCCCTCGCTCTGTGCACAAAGGATGTGGCAACAAGCAAACCACATTGGAGCTTCCCTAGAGGGGAATGTTGACAGGACAGTCTCAAGAGTTAAGCAGGAACCAAGTTTATACTTAAAAGACTTTTATTATATCAGGGACATCATGCCACACCTGCTGAGCAGAGCCCAGCCCTCAGCTTAAACACACTGCATGGTGCTCCATAGCAGAGGGGCTGTGGGGAGTTTCCTCCTAGTTTCCAGAGGACCCAGGAGCAAGAAATCTCAGACATGAAGTTCTTGGTTCACTTCTCCTACACTGAATAAACAATTTTTTTTTCAGGAATGAGCTATTGCAGTTCTCAGATCATAACAGACATGCCACCTTGCATTTGGAAAGCATTTTATCCAGAAAAATGGAAACTTGCTCGATCCAGATATTGCACTCATCTCACTGTTCTTCATCCTCCGGGGCTATGCCTTGCATCCTTACAGAAGAGAGGCAACAAAGGATTGAGCTTAATGTTTCTCTCCAGGGCGTGGGGAATACTTGACTGCCCATGCTTCTCTCAGCCCTTACCTGAAGCCTCAGGTATCCCACCCCCGACCCCCCACCTGTGCTTCACCAGATGGAGGTCTGCTGCCTCCAGAAACCCCATTCTGGCAATATCCCAACAAAACCAATGCCTACTGACCCTTCACGGTACCTCCTGACTAGTTTTGCCCACTTCAAGCACAGAGGGAACTGTGCTGGAAATGTGTGCAGTCCTATTTCCAGGTGAGATAGGTAGCATGGGCAGTTGAGCACGGAGATGTGACTTTGTATAACTAAGTCCTTCGACTGCATAGTGCCACATAGGTGGTTGATGGGAAGAGGGTGTGGTAATTCCCAATAAATTCCCTCTGAGGTATGGTGTCCCAATACATGGGTCTTTGTCCTTCTCTCTTTCTTCCTTCTCCCAGTTCAGCTGTGGGAAAAACTTCAAAACTCTCTCTGTTTTTCACAGTCCACAGTTTTCACTGCCCTCAAAGAAACAATTCTGGTGTCTCTCTTCTGGCCAATAACTCCAGGCATAGCAGGTAGAAGGGGAGGCAGGGAGCTTCCCAGATTGGAAAGAAGTTGGTAATTCCAGTTCATTCTCTCCACCCAACATGATCTGAAGCTGTTTGCCTCAAGAATTCCACAAGACAAGCCCACCTCACCAGAGCAGGGATAGGTTTTCTTCCATATATCACATAATTCAGTCTAGCAAACACCTGCAGGCCACTCATGGGCCAGTTTCAGCCCACTGTCATATTTTGGTTGATCTTCATGTTTTTATCATTCTCCATTCTAAAATTAGCTATATAGATTTTGGGGGATTTCACATTTCAAAAATCCACATTCCTGGCTTGTCTGAGAAAACAAAACAATAGACCAAGGTTTGGGGCCCACATTCCAACAAGGACACAAGCAGTTTACTCTGAGGAAGGGCTCAGCCCATTTTATACTCAGAATACTCTCGAGTAGGCCATGCCCCCAGATGGCCTGCTTCACTCTAATAAAATGCCCTGCTGTCCCTGGAAGAATTTGCATTGGTAGCTTAGCCCCTCTTTGGCTAACTTTAACCCCATTTGCTTTTAATCTTATTTGCTTTATCTTCATCTCACCAATGTTTACTTCAGGGCGGCTCTCTGCCAGGCAGTCTTCTAGACAGGAGCTTAGGATATGGTCATTAAAAAAGATAAAGTGATCTTACCTTCATGGAACTGTCATTGTAGTGTAGGAGACAGACAGTAGCCGAGAGACAAAAAGTAAAATATAAAGTATTTTCTCACTGATACATGTTAGGAAAGAAAAAATAAAGCAAAGAATGGGGGAACTGGAATTCCAGGGAGGAAGCTGAAATTGGATAGATAGGAAGTCCAGAGAGAGCCTCCTGAGAGCACAGT
Organism: Madoqua kirkii; assembly: GCA_006408675.1. Taxonomy (NCBI): domain Eukaryota; kingdom Metazoa; phylum Chordata; class Mammalia; order Artiodactyla; family Bovidae; genus Madoqua; species Madoqua kirkii. The sequence goes on along the minus strand of SJYC01044827.1, from coordinate 3,208 downwards.
TTTTGAGTAAAGACCTGAAGGCACTGAGAGAACTAGCCCAGTGGTTGTCTAGGGAAGGAGCATTCCAGCAAGAGGGTCAACAAGTGCTGAGGCCCAAGGCAAGAGTAGGCCTGACATGTTCAAGCCATACTGAGAATACCAACATGGCTGGTAGAGAGCCTCCTGAGAGCACAGTTTTTGAGTAAAGACCTGAAGGCACTGAGAGAACTAGCCCAGTGGTTGTCTAGGGAAGGAGCATTCCAGCAAGAGGGTCAACAAGTGCTGAGGCCCAAGGCAAGAGTAGGCCTGACATGTTCAAGCCATACTGAGAATACCAACACGGCTGGAACTGAGTGAACAAGGTAGAGAATATCAAGAAAGAGAGTGCAGAGAAGTGATGCAGATCTGGGAGAAGAATGGAATTTGACTTTTACACTGTGTGTGATGGGGAACCATTCAGTATTTTCAGCAGAGGCACAACATTATTTGTTGTAGCAACACTTGAGAGTGGTCTATAATGGGGTGCAGACTGAAAATGTGAGATCATTTTGTGACTTTTTCAATAATCCAGGTAACAGATATGGTTTAAAGCAGTCTGCCACCATTATGTGTAATATGAAATTGTCTTGTTTTTATGATTGTTTACTTGCTAAGTCTTGTTTGACTCCTTTGAGACTCCATGGACTATAGCCTACCAAGATTCTCTGACCATGGTGTTTCCCATACAAGAACACTGGAATGGGTTGCCATTTCCATCTCGAGGGGATCTTCCAACCCAGGAATCAAACCCACATCTCATGCATTGGCAGGATATTCTTTACGACTGAGCTACCAGGAAATCTCCAAATTGGTCTATCTCACTGTATTTTACAGTATAGTGTAGCATGCCTGATTTTCCCTTTAGACAAGATATCTGCTTGAAGGGAAATATAAGAGGTATCACTTACAATACTAGGATTCCTGATATCCTTGAGCCACAGAATTTCCCAAGTGAAAGAATAGATTAAGCATTTGGGCTCTTCCTTCCTTAAATTGAGTATATAAGGGTGATGAAGTGAGAATTAGAAACTGTCCAAGAAAGCCTGTATACATTCCTACTTTTGCTTCACCTCTTTGGAACGTTCCCTAGTCCTTCTGTTGTAACCAGATAAGAACTAATAGTTGTTCTCGTGATAATGGGCAGAAGTTACCCCCAACAGAGTTTATCATCGGTTTAAATCAGTTAGTAAAGAATTTAACATAACTGACTCTTCAAAAGGAGGCGGGTTTTGGTCAGGTCTTGAATTTTCTTATTAGTAAAAATGCCTATAGTTATGTAGCATTGTTTTAAGTGCATTGCTTAGATAACATTCCATCCTCCTTCCCCAAGCCCAGATGATATTTTCCTTTCTGAGTTAAAATGGAGATAGGTATGGTACTAGTGATTAATTACTAATGGGAGTTATACAATTAGTCTTGGTTTGGGCATGCATTACATTTAAAGGAATACGGTCAGAATCCCCCAACCCTTTCCTCCAGGTTATTACCTACTGCTACTGCTGCTAAGTCACTTCAGTCGTGTCCGACTCTGTGCGATCCCGTAGATGGCAGCCCATCAGGCTTCTCCGTCCCTGGGATTCTCCAGGCAAGAACACTGGAGTGGGTTGCCATTTCCTTCTTCAGTGCATGAAAGTGAAAAGTGAAAGTGAAGTCGCTCAGTCATGTCTGACTCTTAGCGAACCCATGGACTGTAGCCTACCAGGCTCCTCTGTCCAGGGGATTTTCCAGGCAAGGGTACTGGAGTGGGGTCATCACCTTCTCCGCTCCAGACCATAGTAGGGTGAATAGAGCAGCTCAATCTTCATATCCTCTCAGGTTTACTCATGTCCAGTGGACAAGATCATTTACTTCATACCCAGCAGTTTGTGCAAAAATAGCATTGTGCTTCATTGACTCTGACTAGGTTGGATACCTAGTCATTAAACAATCACTTGGACAGTATTTCAGTGTTCTGAAAGGTCAGACTTAGGTTGTTCCCAAGAGGAAGAAGGACATATTATTACCAGAAAAAGTGTGATGAATGCTAGGCTGCAATGTGTTACAATTCAACACATTTTGATGCATATCATCCTTATGAAGCATTCTTGCTATATATACATGTTCAAATATGTCTCCATTGTGTCAAATGTTGTGCAGTCCTGAAACAGAATGAAACTGGGTCATTTGCAGAGACATGGATGGACCTAGAGACTGTCATACAGAGTGAAGTAAGTCAAAAAGAGAAAAAAAGATATTAACACATATATGTGGAATCAATAAAAATGGTATAGATCATTTTATTTGCAAAACAGAAATAGATATACAGATATAAAGAACAAATGTATGGATACCAAAGGGGAGAAAGGGGGCTTGGATGAATTGGGAGATTGAGATTCACATATATAACTATTGATACCATATATAAAATAGATAACTAATGACAATCTACTCTACAAGTCAAGGAACTCCACTCAGTGCTCTGTGATGACCTAAATGGGAAGGAAATCAAAAAAAGAGGGCATATCTGTATATGAATAGCTGATTCACTTTGCTGTATAGTAGAAACTAACAACATTGCAAAACAACTATATCCTCACACAAATTTTAAAAATTGTAGAAAATGAAATTCAATCTACAGTGACAGCAAGCAGATAAGCAGAGGAGGCAGTAAGTAAGTGTGGGATGGTGGGATAAACAAGGGGGCATGAGGAAAGTTAAGGATTTGGATTTGTTCACTATCATGACTGTGGGTATGGTTTCATGGATGTATGCCTGTGTCAAACTCATCAAAATGTACACTTTAAAAATGAAAGTTTATTGTAAGTCATTATACCTCAATAAAGCTCTTAAAATTTATTAATAAAAGTAGAAAGGAGGAAAAATTTTTTAAAGTCTCCATGCATTCTTTCATCAATTGCCAGTGAAATGTGAATTATTACCATCTATTTTGAAAGCATCCTTATAAGAATAACTGCCTTTTTTTTAATTTTAAGACAATAGACTATTGATTTTTTTAATTTAAATAAATTGGAAAGAAAATGTGTGCCCTTTTGGTTCTTCTTTTTAATAATATATTTGTGAGATTCATTCAAATTGTTGCATGCAGCTATAGTTTACCCATTCTCAATCCTGTATGATAGCCCATTATATGAATGGATATACC